>ML791541.1:265923-284128 GCA_009831015.1 Picea engelmannii
TATAATGGATTGAATGAAAGTTCATTCTAACAGGTTGGTCTCTGTTTACTAGCCGAGTCTTGTTATGATGATTGGATTCCTCACATCTCAGTTGGATCTGAGATCAACAAGTCGGGTCTTGTTATGAGGATTGGATTCCTCATTTCTCAGTTGGATCTGAGAACTACAAGTTGAGTCTTGTATCAGAGAATTGGATCTCTCATATTCAGTTGAAGTTGAAGATATTAAAGGATTGATTTTATTTGTATTGATTCAAGTTAAATAAATAAAAGAATGATATTTTATCTACTTCATACAATTTGTGTTATACATGTTTATGAATAATTAATTGAACTACATATATCTTATTCAGATAATTTATTTGTGTTTCAATAGCTAAATCAAATAGACAAACAATTTCATAGAGCACTCACCTCCTTGTCATGCTTTGGAGTGCCCTAATGTTTTAATGATGATATGCTAATTGACTCTTATGATATAGCACCCAAGATTTTGAGATGTCTACTATGCTCCCACGATGATATTTGATCAGATAGATAACTAATCTAGTGGAGTGCTCAAGTCCTTAGTACATTTTGGAGCAACCTAGGGTTTATGTGTCTATCAAACTTCTTAGAGAGGGAACCCTGGAGTTTTATGTGTCTATCATGGTCCTATGTTGATATTTGATAGAATAGACACTTAATCTTGTGAGCACTCCACTCTTTCTTGGATTTCTAGCATTTGGCATAGTTTTCATGTGATTTTCAGCTATCAGAGGAGCATTGATTATGTGGCATCTTAGGTGAGAGCACCTAAGGATTTATGGTGTCTATCTTGATCCCATGATGTTGTTTGACAAGATAGACACTCTCTTTTATTGAGCGCTCTACTCTTTCAGGGTTTTCCAAGTTCCTACAGTATGATTGGAGGGGTCAACTCACTCCTCGTTGCACAAGTGGACTTCATTAATGGAGCACTTGGCTTCATTCTAATATTTTGACTTTGATATTGCACCTTAAGATGACTATACATATCTATCTCATGGGGCACTTCCTTGTTTTCACACTTATGAAGACATTTCTCGTGGATCGAGGCTATTGTTTCACATGTGTGGTGGTTATTTGGTCTTTTGATGACTTGGCACTTGATCTATGGTCAACTTCATATCTTGAGATACACTTCATCTACCTTGATCTATGGATGATTACTACACTTTGGAGCCACATGTGCCATTTATAGGGTTTTTATTACACATCTAATGAGGTTGTTTACACCTTGGAGCTTGAGCTTGGTGATTAGGCACACTTGAGCACTCAATTATTTGAGGAATCTATTCCCATGATCTTGATGAGGATGTCCACTTGAGAAGGTTACATCACACATATTCCTATGCTATCGGTTGAGAGTGCCACATATAGATGGACATCCAGTTATCTTGGGATGATCTCACGTGCCACATAGAGCTTTCATTCCTTGGTCATGGTTGGTTATTTGCACATTTCTTGAGAACTTGGTCTTGGATCAACTTGACTTGTCAAAATATGGAGGTCATCTTATGCCATTTATTAAGAGTGTCCTACTCTCATCACACGTGGGACCACATCTAGAAGGGCACACAAGTGGATAAGGATCTATCTTGCTATTTTGAGGATGTTACATAGTCAAAACCTCAACCAAAATAGGTGCCCCACTTCTTGGCTCTATTTTAAGATGTTATCACCAACTCCATATTTTATATTTGTTTGACTTGTACATTGGAGTAAATTATATGAGAACTTTATTATATTGTTTTCTTAGAATTATTTATGGTAACTTCTTGGAGGAAATTGTAAATCTCAAAAAACTATTTTCTACTTTTAGTAAGAAGTCTGTTGAGGTTAGAGATTAATATTTTGTTGTTATTCCTTGGGAAGAACAGTGGATCTACGAAAACAATTCATTGTTTATTGTGGAAGAGAGATAGAGTTGAAACTTGTATAAATGTTTACTCTCTCCATTTGTAATGGAGGATTTGGTGAAGGAAAGAGCTCCAAGCTTGTGGAATAAAGTATTATATATTTTGTCTAAGCTTTGTATAGTGTATGTACAACTTTATTTATGTGGCAAATATTCTTGGTGCATATATTGAAAACTTCTTGTTGTAAGTTTAGATAGTCAAAGTCAGTCTAGGAGCCATGAAGGCACAACTTTGCTACATTGTGGGGTCATCAAAGTTTTTTTGTCACTTTGTTTTAAAGAGAAGAAATTCATGTTGTAGCATTGTTTTATGAGCTAAAACATAATTTTCATCTTTAGGCAAGGCCACTTCTAGATTAATTTGGTTGTTGAGATTAATTTGGTTGTTGAGCTCCACGTAGAGAGTATGTTCCCTTCACAAAACCTATGATTTCTTGTTCACCAAATTAAGGTTGTTGTTGGGCACATCACTTTGCCCACTTATAGCCCCTAATCTCTCTTGAGGAATAGCCCTTTGAAGTTGCATGCATGACCACATAGCCCAAACAAATAAGACATTGATCTTCCCTTTCATCCATCATTCCAAAAATATAAAAACTTCGAAAACATTTTTCCAAAAATCTCTCTTGCTCCCACTTCCTACTACAGACATTGAGCTTAGTTAACCATAGGGAAGCCCCTTATGCTATAATCATCCAATTTTATCTAATCTAAAGTGAGAAAGGCAAAGCTACTGAGGTGATAGTGGGATCTTGTCTAAGTTTCCCTTAGAATCCCACACTTTTTATTAGGTCTTTTGCACCAAATGAGAGCTCAAGAGATAACACATAGATAGAGAAGTCTCTAGAGGGAATGGAAAAAAGGTCAAGTTCTATGTGTGGGAATAGATTGTAAGCTTTCACTCATTGCATAAATCTCATGGATCGCAAGAGCTAGAGGATGTGTTTGCAACACCTTTGTTGAATCTTTAGGCCATGAAGTACCTTTCTACCATGACTTGACAACATAATATGTTATTGTATGTTACTATATACCTAATTCAATGACCCTCTATTCTTGAGGTGGGAACTTAGTTCCTCTCTAGTGTCTCCTACTTACAAAATCATGCACATACTATCTAACTAGTGAACTAGTGGGGAGAGTCCTTATGAATCATCTATTGGACCTCGAAATGCGAGTGCAAAATGTAATGTGTAATAAACCTTGATAGATATAATAGATAATATAGCCCCTAACTTCATAAATATAAAAATACATCCACACAATAATAGACACAAGAATATAGAAAGAACATTTAATGTAAGATAACACCATCTAGTACTCCTTATGAAAGAAATCACTCCACAAGCCATGCTTGCTACAAGAATCAACATCCAACCTCTCACATATCTCCAATACAATGATACTCTTGTATATTTATGCTTTCTCATGAATATTCCTAGATGTCTATGTCAGCTACTCTTTTATATTATATTATTTTCTCTTTACTACCTAGTGAGCCTATTTATTACCCATCAACTACCAGGTAGGCATATTCCATTATTATGGTCACATTGCATTCATTATCCCCTTGGACACCTTGGTAGGTACCCCATATTATCCTCCCTGGGTACATTACACATTTGCTTACAGTTACATTCATCTATGAAAACTTTGTTTAAACATGTTCTTCAACGGGAAACATGGTGTTTATTCCATAGCAAATAACCTTTTAATTTAGTTTTTTTTTAATTATATTTTTAATATTTGTCAATTTTTTGCCAAGTCAGCAATTTTTTTCCTGGGATTTTCATCAATGATTTGGAACCCCAGCGAAATCATTCCCAAGTCTGGCCTTTTCAACACTAAGAAATACCATAGGCCCTAAAAATACTTGACAGCATTTGGAGTTCATCATATTGGCAGTAACTGCCTATAAAAGCCAGAACTTACATGTCACTTGACAATGTTGGTGAAATCATGTAAGTTGCTCAGTGCATTGTATGATGATTAAAACTGGTCCTTAGACCAGAAAAAAAATTATTTTCCAAAATAAGAAAATTCGTAACAGCACCTCTGAACTCCCAATGATAGTATGTTTTGAATGAGACACATCAGCAACTCTGCATTCTCAGTGGTCATGTATAAAAATTTGTGACATAATAACAGTGCATGAGGAAATAGAATATTGGTGTGGAAGCCCGTGACATACAATATTTAATCTACTCTAAACATGCAATATTTATTATATTTAACTAGAACATATTAGCTTAATCATAATCTGAATGTAATAATCACTTCAGCCTTTAGACACTGTCAGGATCAATAGAAGTCTTTCTCCTTCAGGTTGCAGAATCCTTTACACAGAATCCAAGACTGCAACAATCCTTCCATGAAATAGGTCAGAAACCTAGAAGTAGTTAATTACTGCAACTCGTACAAGTGACCAATTTCTCCTTTAATTGATACCCATTCCAAAATCTTCATCGGAGATAAGAACTGCATAAATCTTCATCAAATTCCTCATGTTTCAACAGTTTGTCTTTGATTCTGGATTAACTTTGCCTCTTATTGTGTGGTCAACAATCCATGACGATGCAGGTACATAAATAATTCTCCTGTTTCCCTTGCTGTAGAATCTCTACCATTGCAAGAACATACTACCAAATGTAACAGTATCAAAATCTAGAGAGTTGATGCTCTGCCTAAATTCTTAACGCCTGCATACATAACTCAAATTGAGCTAGAAAAGATGCAGTTCAACCATGACTTACCAGTGTGTAATAGATCCAATCCCAAAACAGACCAATATCGATTCTTTCAAATATTTAACTTTTATGAAATAAGAATTTGTTATTTACAGGAAATGCTATTATGACAGATTATAGATTCAGCCTAGCTACTCTTTGTTGTTCAAAATTATGATAACTACTATTTACAAGAAAAAAAAAATTAAGTCCTACAGAACTTGACGGATTTGACTTGGACTTGCAAATTCAAACCCAGCTTGGCACCTAAAAAGTGCCAAGTCAACAACCTCACAAGTCGAACTCGCTGCCAGCAAGTCTGACTTGCCAGCAGCGAGTTTGAGAAGCAAGTTGCAGGTCATACTTTGAACCAAGAGTGTACATGAGTTTTTCATGGGTCAGCAAGTTTGACTCGCTCACATGTTGAAAAACTCAGTAGGTCCCTTCATAAAACTCAAACAGCAAGACAACAACGCCATTATTATATTTTGCATGAACCACGTTTTTCTCAAGTCTAAACTATTACTTTCTGGCCTCACCAAGTTATTCACCAAGCCACGTTTTGTATCATCATTTACAACAATGAATAGTCACCACTGCTAGGATGATAACCTGCCAAGCACCCATCATAAAAATTACATGATAATAAAGTGCATATTACAAGTTCATAGCATAACCCAGCTCCACATCCAACCTTTCATAATTCCCTAAAAGAAATGCATGCCCCGACTGAGAGAACACTCCAGCCTTTGTCTGCAACAAAATACAACGCCCAAGAATATTCCTTGTAGTTTGAGTTGCCTAACAGTTTCAAAACACCTTGGATTCTTCTCTGCAATATTATGTATTGCCAGCTATGGCTGTCTATAATATATTTACCTTACAATTAATATCTAATTGGGTTACAAGCAATGCTGTTGGACCAGTATAAAAATAAGATCACCAGATAGGTAATAATTAATTACAGACCAGTGGACATTTTCCAGTATTTCTAATTGTTAACGTGCAACATGCAACCTATCCTCATCTAACTGTAGTGCAATGTTTCCTAGCAATTTATATGGAATGGCTGCAATAAATAGAAACATTGATAACTGGATTGCAAGTAAACAAAAACTATGTGGACCAACCAGGTGATGTACAAATGGCAAGATAAAGCAAATCAGCTTGCTAAGTAGTTTCAGTATAATTCATTGCAAAATAACTATTACGAAATTGAATAGAAAACAAATAGTGATCAGATAAAAAAAGACAGACACCTAAAGTGTAGAATGCAGGATGCAATATTATGGTAGGTCTATGAATGATTGACTTATATGCTTATATCCAGGACAAGATCCTCGGGAGAATTAGGACACTAACAGTAACAAAGGAAAGCCAACAATGTATGACCAAAAATGAACATGGTGATCTATGAAGAATGTACCATAATCAATCCTGATGATTTTTTTTATTATTTTGTTTTTTTCAAGGAAACCCTCACGGAAAACTTCAATCCTAATGTTATGCAATTGCTTGGGATGAGTTCAAACAGGTTTTAAAAAGAGAATGCCATGTTTGATATTAGAGGCAGGTACCCAGGTAAACAACTACTCGTAAATTTTTTAAAGAACTTTTAAAACTTAAAAGGGTGAATTTCTCAACATGAGCAGAGGGTCAAAACCAAATGAAGAACCATCGTGGCAAACAAACATAACCCCGCCAGGACCATCATAAGAACTCAACATATGCCTTCTATTTAGAAAATGGTGACTGCGGTAGCTTTTAATGCTACAGATCTTATATATGTCAGGACTGCAGTAGCTTTTAATGGTACAGCTCTTATATGTCGGAGCTATTAATACAAATTTGAAAATCATGCTAAATAAGATGCAAAAGCATCTTATTGGTCCACAGATCAGCCAAAAAAAATTGCCAAAGTTTAACTAAGGCCATTGCTGAATGAATAAAAAACAAACAACTAGGATTGGCCAAACTCTATTGAAACTAAAAGAGCAAAAACGTGTACATCGATGCAAATTGATTCATATATCCCTGAATAGGTAGGGACTAATATGTAGGCAAGTGTTCTAAAGAAACTCCATAAAATATACATAGAATAAGGCATGCAGGATAAGAGCAAGTTGAAAATAAATGAAATAGAGATTAAATTAGAATTCAGAAGTTCTTATTATTGGCATAATTTATAAACCATGTACATTAAACACAAGAATGAAGGGGTATTTTGCATGCCAGAGACCCTGCCAAACCCATCTACCCTTTCCTGTGTTACTAGCTTACATTTGATTCATTTATAATAAAGATAGTGAGTTACCAATTCTCCAAACAAAAGACTGTCATCTTTCTTATTACCAAGCTTTGACCCTATGTTGCTGCGGACGTGTAACCTAGCAAGTGGGATGCATCCCCAAGACAGAGACACATTTCTCATACCCAAGATGGGTTCATTAACATCCACAGCAACAGTGTCATAAAATTGGGGGATGCCCATATCCTCAGAACTTTTTTAAAATGTCCAAACACAGAATTTTTCTAATAATTTCCATGGGCCCCAGAAACAACCCTTAGGGCATCACTGATAGGCCCGTTATTTCTGCACAAAAACTCTTTTACTATTTTTTGTTATGCACTATACCTCTTGTGTTTCCAACGGAGAAACTGTGGAGATTTCTGAACTGTTCAACTCATGCAATGTTCAAAAAGGACATGTCAATTGATGAATACAATGAGAAGTTCCAAGTTTGGGAGTTAAAGACCAAATGCTTTGCAGATCTCATGCAGAAGACCTACATCTCAAATCTGAGGTCAACAATCCAAATTGAGGTAAGAATGTCTGAACCTGAGTCTTTAGACAAAGTCATTAATGTAACTAGAAGATCAAAGAGCCATGTTGAAACAATACAGAAAAAGGTACTTGGCTCTAGTAAAAAGAGTTATATATATGATACGAGGGCCAAGGAAGAGGGAAAATCTGAAATGTCACAACTCAAAAACCAGTGCCACCAGCCTGAATAAAATCCTACTCCGTTAACCTAAAACCTGTCAGATGAGGGCCAAGGAAGAGGGAAAATCTGAAATGTCTCAACTCAAAAACCAGTGTTGCCAGCCTGTATAAAATCCTACTCCGTTAACCTAAAACCTGTCAGATATCCTCTCAACCCTAGTTTAGGGGCATGTATGCAGCCTTCAAAAACCTTTTGTGGTTGAAGATCTACCCCACTTTGACTCTGAAACTAAATCTGGGGAGGATACTCTTTCCAAACAACCATATAATGACTCTATGACACAAGAGCAGGGAATCCTCAGTCTCCCTTGTTGCAATGACTAGGTTGGGTACTCCTGATACCTTAATGTTTTATGATTACATTAAAAAGCGAAGGCTCCTCATTCTAGTTGATCCTGGTAGTACATTTTGAGACTTTTGAATGCTTCCCCACCAGCTTCTTAAGCCATAAAGGTGGAACTTACAATGAAAGACGATATCCTCAAGGATGACTTTAATGTCGTGAACATGGGAGGAGTAGAAGTCTTAGGTATTCAATGACTTATTTCCTCGGTGAGCTAATCCAGCAATAACTGGCAAAAAATCATCTCCTTTCCCCACGATAATTGTGAATACACAATCAAAGGCCTTCCACTAAAAAGCATCAAGAATGTTGGCTCCAAACATGTCCAAACTTCTAAGGAAAGTCCAATTTATCTTTGTGGCTCATTTTTACTATATTGAAGAAGACCCTTCTCGGTAAACCCATATTCCAAGCCCATCTACCCTACTTCAAAAATATAAAGTGGTCTTCCAAGAGATGAGCACAGAACCCCTTTGAAAGGGGTATGGAACATGTTATTGAGCTTGACCCCACTAAACACCCCACAATGGTTTGTCCCTATCACTGTGGCCACTTTCAAAAGTCTAAGATTAAAAGGTTTGTGGAATAATAACTCCTAATAAGAGTCTTTAAGTTAGTATCCTTGTCCAAGTGTAGAAAACGATGGCTCTTACCACTTTTGAACTAATGACGGAGCACTATTGAATCGCTATTAAAAATAAGTTCCCAATTCCTGACGTTAATGATTTGATGGGTGAACTACATAGAGCCAAGTTATTTTCTAAGATAAATCTTTGTTGTGGCTATTACCAAATACCTATTATGTCTCCAAAACCAAGAGACAACTCATTAGGGGAATTTTTAGGTCAAAAATGGACCTCAAAACAAAAAATGTACTATCAAAATCAACTTTAAAAGAACCAATAAGATTCAAGATGATGATGCCAAGTAAATATTTTTGGAAGGAAAGGAAGAAGACTATTTTTTAATCGTATTTTCAACTTATCTCCCTGTAGGTTTACTCAAATTTCAAGTGTAGGCATTCGTTGGATGTGGAATTAAATTTTGCATTCAACGACTACCCACTCTGCATACTTTTGATAGACCAACAATGAGATAAATTGGCAATAAATGAAAAAATGTGTGTTTCTTGAAATAAACTGGAAATACATGAAAAAAACATGTAAGAAACACGCTTTTTTCATGTATTTCCAATTTATCTCACTGTAGGTCTATCAAAAGTATGCAAAGTAAGTACTTGTATTCCACATCCAACGAGTGCCTACACTTGAAATTTGAGTAAACTTATAAGGAGATAAGTCAAAAATATAATTAAAAAAAAGTAGTTTTCTTCCTTTCCCTTTGAAAATTCACAAATCTTATTTTATTATTTTATTATTCTGCTTTGGAGGCCCATTTTAGACCTCAAATTTCCCCTAATGACATTTGGGACACATCAAGGCCACTACTAATTCTAAGTGATGCAATTCAATCTCTATAATGTTCCTGCTACATTTCAAGCAACAAAGTGTTCAGTAATATCTGAAAAGGTTTCTCTAGTCTTCTTAAATGATATCCTCATATACCATTCACAAAGCTTATGAAGCATTTGGATCTTGTATTAGCTACCTTTGCACAATAGTATTCAAAAGAATCCAAATGTGAATGTTCTAAGACTTCCTTGGAATTCTCCATAAAGGGTGCTCGTATTAATCCTGCAAAGATTCAAACCATTCAAGAGTGGCTATTGGCTGTGACCCTCAAGAAGCTTTGAGGAATTTAGCACTTGGCAGGGCTCTACAACAATTTTGTAGGAATATTCTTTGCTATCGTTTGTCCTCTTACTGACTTAACAAAGAAGGACACATTTCACTGGTTACTTAAGACACAACAAGCTTTTAACAGCCTAAAGGAATCTCTTGATTTGTCTTAAATGCTCACCACACCTAATCAACCAACCCTTCATCATTGAGTGTGATTCTTCTAGGTTTAGATTTCTTGTAGCACTTTCACAAAATGATAGACCCTTCACCTTTGAAAGTAGGAAGTTGAATGACAATGAAGAGCACATGTACACATACAATAAATAAATGTTACCCATACTTCAGGTAGTGGCCAAGTGGCACCAACTCCTCAATAATAAGTTCTTTATTAACATTGACCATCTCAATGTGACACACTTACTCACAAAATCCTATGACCTTGAGATCATCTATGAAAATGGTAAAGAGAATATTAAAGCACATGCTTTATCTCAAAGGGATGCACCAACAACATTCATCTCAATCAACCAACCTACTTGGGAACAAGAGCTCCTCACCAAATAATAATGGATCCTACCATAGTGAAACTTCAACAAGATTAGTTCAAGCAAAGGTAGTTAGTAAGTGCTTGGATGGGTATCTTCTGATGTACCTGGAAGATAAACAAACTAAATGGCTGAAGTGGCGGCATTGGTATAATACTGGATATCACTTTGCAGCCAAAATGACCTCCTTTAAAGCATTATATCGCTATGTAGTCCCATCCCTTGGACTAGATCATCCAAAAAGTTCAAAGTCCTTGCAGCAGCTGACACTAGCATCCTAAAGAACAACCTTTCTACATCAGCAAACAAGTTGGCCAACACTGTTCATAGAGACACTGAGATTGGAGATATGGTTTTTGTCCTATTGCATCCCTACAAGCAGACAAGTCTCTGAGAACAAGTTAAGGACAACCTTCAACAAGGTTTATGGCCCCTACAGAATGAGAGCAAAAGTAGGTGATGTGGCTGATGCCTTGGACATTTCCAACAAAAGAAGACTCCATGAACTATTTAGAGAAAAAAAAAAGAGGCAGCCAGGTGGTTACTCAAACATAGGTCCCTCCCACAAATGAAGAGAATGAGCTCATATTGGAACCAAAGGACATCTTGAAGGTGAATGTGAAGAATCTCTACAGAAGTCAATAAAGCGAGCCACCTGGGAGGCAAAAGCATTTCTATAGAAATACTCAAGTTTGCAAATGTTGAGTACCTACTTTCAACTCCATCTCAATGGGTACAAAAGCTCCTCGCCGACTACATAATGAATCCAACTATAGTTCAACTTCAATAAGACACTATTGATGACAAACAAAGGTAGTTAATAAGTGCATGGAGAAGTATCTTCAAATGTACCCAAAGGATAAGCAAAGTATATGGATGAGGTGATTGCATTGATATAATACTACATATCACGTTGCCACCAAAATGACCTCCTTTAAAGCATTATATGGCTACAAACCCCCATAAGCTAGACAGGGACATCCAAAATGTTAAGTCCCTGCAGCAATTAACACACTGCAAGAAATGCAGAATATCTTCAGCATCCCAAAATAACGTCTTATCTATGGAAGCAAAGATGAAAAGTGAGCTAAATAACACCATTCAAAAAGAAACATAGATATTGAAAATATGGTCTTTGTCGAGTAGCAGCACTGCAAACAGACAACTCCCTGACAACAAGGTAAGGACAACCTTCAACAAGTTTTATGACCCCTACAAAGCACGAATTTTAAAAGTGGATGATTTGGCTTATGGAGGTGAATGTGAAGAATCTCTGCAAAAGTCAAATAGAGTAAGAGATCAAATGGAAGGGTCCCCAGAAGAGGAAGCCACCTGGAAGGACAAAGCATTTCTGCAGAAAAACTCAAATTTGCAAATGTACTAGGATAACCCACCCCTCTTCAAATGTAGCCATCCGCTAAAAAGGCACCTTTCTCTTTTCATGCTTTAGACATACCAATGACTTTATGATAAATCGTTGAATAGTACTTTCTAGAATAAAACAGCTTGATTTTCAAGTCTGTTACATGGATTTTCTCATGCCTTTGGCTCTTTGTTACTGTTATTCTTAGCATTCTATTTCAGTTACCTCGATAGTTGCAATAGTAGTTCCATTTAGGGTACAGAAAACTGTTGATGTTTGTAGCATTGAACAGGTACTTCCACATTGGTTTTGTGTTTAACATGTGGAAGTCGTCCTTAATACCTCTCAATACTTAAGAAATTCACTTTAAACGCAGCTAAGGTGAGAGGAGGAGACACACACAAAGTGAGATAGTGAGATCTCATTCATTGGGTGGAGAAGGACTTTCATAAGTGTGTAGGGGCAAGGTCCGAGGAAGGGAGCAAGGAGCAGCAAAGGAAGTAGCGGCCAGCAAGATTGAAAGACAAATCTCGAGGTGTGATAGGCTATTCTTGATGCTTTGTATTTTTCCTCGGGTGAGCAATTACCCCAAGACGGGAGCCCAGATTTAATTTTAATAAAATCATCACAGTACTGGTTTTCCCTTGAGGGTTTTTCTAGGGGTGTTTACCCAGAAATTATGTCTGCAAATGTATTTGATTTCTTCTTTTGCTTCCGCTGATTTATTTCTGTAAATAGTTAAAAGTCAGCTGTATTTTTTATTCAGTAAATCTGCATAATAAGTTTATTACAGCAAGGTATCTGCAAGGAAATAAATTGTCGGGCGCTAGGTTGCTGAAATTTAACATGGTATCAGAGCCAAGACTCTGAAAAGGAAACCAGGTTGCACAGATCGTAATTTTGCAGCCGCGAAAATTTTATTTTAATTTTTGCAGGTTGCAAGAAGAAAAAATAAAAGAAACAACAGACGTACAAGTCATATGGACTGCAAAGCCGGCATACAGTCGTATGGCCGAGTGGGCAGGAGCTGCAGAGGAGACAACTTCATGCTATGAGCAGAGGAGGTCTCGACTGCAAAGGGATCGCAGGCGGCAGAGAGACGATCGAGGGAGCAGTTGCTGAAGAGGATCGAGTTGTAGCCGAGTAGGAGGATCGGGAGCTGGGAGAAAAGGTTGGGCGCAGCAACAGCCGCGGGTTGCAGGGTCGTCGCAGCAGCAGCCGCAGGGCGAGGGACAATCGTCGTAGCAGCGGCTAGGGCTTGGCCGCAAGGCACCACAACCGCCAGGGAGCAGACCACAGGGCAGCCACAGAGACCATCAGGCAGCCGCAAGAGACTAGGGCAAACCGCAGAGGGCACGGGCAGCAGGCAACTGGTAGCAGGGTCTAGGCTACGGGCAGCAAGTCCAGGCAGCAGGTAGCAGAGTTCGGGCAGCGGGGAGCAGAGTCCAAACAGCAGGCAGCAGATCCGGGCAACAGAAAATTTAGGTGTTGCGTGGCTTGGTGCAGTGGCAGAATTCCGGACAGAGATTCAGGCAACCAGCAAAGGAGATCTCAGATTGGTGAAGAAGGACCTTCACCAAGAGATCTAGGCCACATACACAAGAGAGCACATAGGAGCAAAGAAGGACTTTTGCTCATGTGCTTGGGTCATCCACTTAGGAGCAATGGACTTCTGCTCAAGTGCTTGAGTCACGAAGGACTGTGACTCAAGGGGATATCGAATGGGTGAAGAAGAACCTTCATCTAGAGATCATCTCAATCGATAATATATCTATTGGAGTCAGTGACTCATAGATAAAGCAAAGGACTCTTTACTCAAGGAGATCTTAGCAAGGGGTGAAGAAGGACTTTTACCTAGAGATCTATTCAGACCAAAGGAGAAGAGAAGTAGGCAGGGAAGCAACAAACAAATATGGTAACAAGGACAGATCTGGGCAGATCTGAATAACAAATATGAGCCACAGAAGCCGCAAGTTGCTGCAGGAGGTGGTTGTATTCCTTCTTTTCTCAATTGACAAAAAACATGACAGGGACACATGAGTTGTTCACCAATTGGCTAGAAATGGACTCGGATTTGCAGGTGGAGCTTGGCACCAATGCCAAGTGTGGTGTAAAGGGAGTCGAAGCAGTCAAGTTCCAGTTGAAGTCGGGAGGTTCTCTGGAAGTGGCAAATGTGTTGTATGTCCCAGAGCTGAAGATAAATTTGCTCTCAATCCCAACTCTGAAGGACAAGGAGTTTGCAAGCTTGTTCCAGAACGGACAAGTACTCATACATTCAAAGGGAGCTATCCCTAACACAGCAGTGAGCATTGGTGTCAGAGAGGGCAAGGTATACAGGTTGTAGGGCAAGCTTGTAAGTGGATCTGAGGGGATCTTGGATCATGGATCGATGTCAATGGAAAAGGACGAGGAGCGAGAGGCTCCGAAGAGTGAGCAGAATTCACAGACTTCCAATGTGAGAAATCAACCTTCAGATGGGAAGAGGGAGTTAGCCCCTTCTAGCACGGTCAGGAAACCCAGTTGGTATGAGGTGACATTGATGAATGCTCACGAGCAAGTTGAGGCTCCTAGGAGCACATTCAGAGTGGTCAGGAAACCCAGTTGGTATGAGATGACATTGATGAATGCTCACGAGCAAGTTGAGGCTCCTAGGAGCACATTGAGAGAGAGCAGGCCTTCGACGAAGTTTCCAAACTTCAAGGCACTGATATGTTTGTTGGGTCTCTATTTTGTCATATTTTTTGTCATTTAAACCATTCTTTTCACCGCATCATTTCACACATTTACCACCATTTCCACCATATTTCTTCATAAAAATGCCATGATACACTTCCATATGCTAAAGTGGTTTATTAACATTTATTTTTTTTATTTTTAATAAATTAAGAAGAATTATGTTTGGTTTTACTAATGATGGTTTACATAGAAATTTCTTGCGGTCAAAGAGCAAATTCCCATAATGACTTCCAAGATTGACATATCTACGCAAATTCAAGTGAAATTTTGGAACATGGGATTTGTTGACATATCTACGCAAATTCAAGTGAAATTTTGGAACATGGGATTTGTTCCTAGACCCATTGACATTGTTTTATGTTATAATTTGTACCCAGCTCCAGCGTGGCCACCTCCAGCCCATGATTAACATTTCAATGAAAATTGGAAGCATCCAACCACAAATCGATCTTTACATGTAAATTTTGGATTGATGAGGATGAATCAAGGGATTCCGCGACATGGGTTTTGTGTAGAATGAGCCCAATTAGGTAAATCAAACGCAAATTCCCCAGAAAATGCATGGCATGGACTATACGAGTGTTTCGTCAAAGCGGATTCTCCCAGGTTTCTTGTTGCGACCATTTCTAGTCAAATGGAACCAACCAGCTAAAGATGGGATTAGAAGCTGGAGGAGGTTGGGTCAATTTTATCACGCAAAAAATCAAGGGAACAGCAAAGGAAAATCATGGATCTCCTATCCCTAATGCTCAATACAAGATCTAACCACAATATTTGCACATATCTAGGAACAGAATGTTATTTTGAGCATACTCGACTTTGCCTATGGAATAATCTATAAAAACAAGTTTAGACAATGTAAGAGGGGGATGAAATCAATATTACTCCCTGAGAGAGTTATTTTGTAACCTATAACTTTTACAACTTCTAAATACAAAGAAGTTTTATGATCCATTGATGGTGTTAGTGATTTCTCAATCTTCTAAGTTTACTCAGCAACATATCCCAGGAGGGCCCCCTGGTATGTGAAGTACCTTTGTTTTAGATATTTATAGTAGAATTGGTTTATTTTGCAATTTCCTTTCTTTTCTACAATTCCTGTAATCAAAGATAGATTCCTGTGATTCTTGTACGCACAGGTAATTCCTGTAATTTTCCGAAATTACAGGAAATTTTGTATTCACGGGTAATTTTCCGAAATTACAGGAAACTCTGCAATTCTTGTAATTGCATGTAATTCTTGAAATTTGACAGTTAAGTTTGCAAGTAGGTTATCACAGTGAATGAATTTTAATTGAAGTCATCTTTCACAAGCAAGGTTCTTTATCCAATGTGGTCTTGGCAAATTATCAGAATATTATCATTAAAGAACATTCAATTCCTATTATTGAACAAACTTTACGATCTAAGTTACCAAAAATATAATTGGCTTTTCAAGAAGTACCTTCCTCGCTAAGAGGGAGTGTTGATGTTTGTAGCATCGGACAGGGACTTCCACATTGGTTTTGTGTCTAACATGTGGAAGTCGTCCTTAATACGTCTCAAGACTTGGGAAATTCACTTTATTAAAGTAATCATTAAAATGAATGCATTTTCATAATTAATTGAGTTTAATTTAATGAAATGTCTAATTTTTTGGCATTAGTGTATTAAATTAAATCCTAGACATTGATCTAAAGTGTTGGTGAGATCTAATCTTAACCATTGATCACTTCGGAGATCTAGGGTTTTGGATTTAGGGTAAACTCAACAATATAAAAGACAGCTAAGGTGAGAGGAGGAGACGCACACAGAGTGAGATAGTGAAATCTCCTTGATTGGGTGGAGAAGGAGTTTCATCCAAGTGTGCAGAGGCAAGGTCCGAGGAAGGGAGCAAGGGGCAGCAAAGGAAGTAGCGGCCAACAAAATCGAAGGACAGATCTTGAGATGTGATAGGCTATTCTTGTTGTTTTGTATTTTTCCTAGGGTGCGCATTATCCCAAGACGAGAGCTCAAATTTTATCTTAATAAAATCATCACAGTATTGGTTTTCCCTTGGGAGTTTTTCCAAGGGTATTTAACCAGAAATTACGTTGCAAATGTGTTTGGTTTCATGTTTTGCTTCTGCTAATTTATCTTTGTAAATCGTTAAAACTCAGTCGTGTTTTTTATTCAGTAAATCTGCGTAATAAGTTTATTACAGCAAGGTATTTGCCAGGAAATAAATTGTTGGGTGTCGAGTTGCTTAAATTTAACAAAAACTGCATAAAAGAGCAAAACTTCGTCATCCAAGTGTTTTTGTTCAGCTAGGCATATAGTTTTTAGTATGGCAAGAGTAGCAATGAATAAAAAAACATTTTTCTTTAAACGACCAAGCTCATAAATAAATTTACAGCTTCAAATTTGCTCTCTTTTTATTAATCTTCTCCATTCCACATCATGTCAACTTCAAACCATCCTCTCAATCCCTTATGGAAATATTTTGAAAGGGTAAAGGGACCCTAAGGTGGAGGGGGGGCAGTAAAAATCTAGTGCACATTTTGTCCTACACATTGGAAATGCAATTATATAAGGGTTCAAGGATTTTACGCATGTTTCACTTGTTAACTTTTGGGGTTACTCCGAAAGTGTTTACACCATGCTTGGGGTGCTTCATGAGATTTGTGGTAGATGGTGTATGTTCAGCCCCTAGATGGTCCAACATGGATTGGCACATGAAAGATGGTCCTTGATGGATTTGCACAGTTGAAATAGCTTGCTCAATGGATGCTTGACCTCAAATGGTTGTTGGCTTAGTGTCCTTCCCTTAGGCATTGGATTTATCTCGCTAATTTGGTGGACGCCTTCATTGGGGCCCCATGAGGGATCCACTAACTTGGAGAGTTCCCTACATGGGATGAGGAGCATTGTGGAGCTTGGAGGGCATCAAGCCCTAGTTGGCATGTGACGGGTTGGATTCCTATTTGGAGGGTTTGAGATGGCTCGAGGATGCCTGGGCCTTCGACAATATTCTTCCAGGGACCACTACCTTACCTTGGAGGGATGTGGACTTGCCTTGCATAACTACCTTACCTTGGAGCCATTATTGTGCACGACAACACTTTGGCGTGACATATGTACTTTAAAGTGTAGCATCTCACCTGTGTTGAACTATGAGGGTTCATTATAGGTTGCTTGTAAGAGCAAACGCCCACATTGTATTGTTGGCCTCCCTTACCTCATATATAAATAAAAAAAGGAGAGAGTCTTTCCATTCATATATGTTCATTCACTCACTTGTATTCACTCTTGTGATGAGATGTGACCAAAAGAAAAGTGCACACTAACCTCTCTCTCTCTCTCTCTCATCACTAGGGTTTCTTGGTCTTCTTAGAGTATCTTGGAACATCTTGGAAGTTTGGGGTTAGGGTTTATCCCTTGGTGATTGGAGATTAAGGCTTTGCAATAAAACCCTCGGATGGAATTGCAAAGAAGAGGAAGAGAGGACACCTTGCCTTCGAGGACGGGTTAGAGTGATTCTTGCATATTGGATCTTCTTGGTTGCTAAGGTTTTGTTGATTTACCTCAATTTGGGTTTGGAGAGCTAAGAAAATTTGTACTAGTCTTGAGAGAAGGCTATGGTATGTACATGTGCTTCATCCTGAACATATTAATGAATTTTCCAACTGTCCAAAACCTATGCAATTTCCAAATTTGGTTTTCAGCTATATATGTTCTTTATGCATTGTTATTTACAGCCATATATGTCTTGCTGATTTGACATAAGTGAAAGGACAATTGTTAAGTGATTTGACATCCACGTGAAGAATATAAGGGGTTGATTTCACTG
>ML791542.1:42391-63300 GCA_009831015.1 Picea engelmannii
CGCGAGTAAGCCCAGAGTTCCGAAATGGGTGTGCTACAACATTAGATCTCGATTTCAAAATATTTGTAACAATATAGTCTTCCTAACCCATGAATTCATCAAAACCATAATATTTGTAACAATATAGACTTCCTAACCCATTAATTCATCAAAACCATAAAATTTTAGGAAAGCTTCTCTCCAATATTTTCAAGTGTAGAAATAAAATTCTAAAGCAAACTAATTAAATCCTTGCCATTTTTCTTAAGTTTTGGTAGACCAAAGTTGGTCTCAATGGGTGGTAACAATCATCATAGTCATCATCGTCGTCAATAAAATAGTGTATTGAATGTTGAGGTTTGTAGTGATTGAGGTTTTCACCATAGTAAAAGAGATGTGTACATTTAGAGCATAATACTAGAAGCAACATTAGCATGTTAATTTTACCACTTAAGATTTGTTCTGATGAATTGTCTAGGTGCATAGCTTCAATAATTTACAAATCACAATGGTATCAAAGCATGTTGTTCCACATTTATGGTAAATACTCACAGTAAATACTCACAATAAATAGAATGAAAGTGATGAGTCATCACTACCAAGGAAATAAAATAGCATACAACAAAAGATGGTTGGGTTTTCATATAAAGAAAAGGGCTTGGAAGACTCAATCCATAAGCATTCCATTGGAACAAAGTATTGCAACCCTCAATGAAATGGTGTTACAACACATTAAGTATGGTACAAGAAAGAACACTCAATAAAATCTATGTATGAAGAGGAGGATGTTGTCCATGAGGACACTTAAGGAAATAACTTCACAATCTTTAGTCATAACAATGTTTTAGGTTGTCCATGAGCACACTTAAGGAAATAGATTCACAATCTTTAGTGATAACAATGTTTTAGGATGTGGATGTTGGAGCCTGGTGATTTGATAAGGACCATGAAATTTTTTTCTTTCATCTTCCAATGTTCCATTCAAGTTCGAAGCAAAACACAAGAAATAAGTTTCAACATGCATAGAATAAGAGATAAACTTATTTATTTTTCTTGTTTAAAAATATCCAGTGACGCTTTGACTTGGTGGGACAATTATGAAGATGCTTTGTAGTTGGGAAAGAAGCCAATGGTGATTAAATGTGAATACTTCCAATAATTGATCAAATCACAATTCTATCGCATTCACTATAAAAAGAATCAATGCATGAAATGGCAATGTTACCGGCAAAATCAAGGGCAAAGTAGCCAAGATTACACATGAGTATCTCACTAAAAGAGATTGAAAAAGTAGTGACATACCATGGAGGTATACATAACCATATCTGAATAGTGATAGTGATTGAATGTTAAAAGCATAGATGAAACAAGAAATAAAGCTCTTTATATTGAGGTGGGCGTGATAAGAGAACAACAAAATAATCAAGAAGCACCCAAAATCAAAAGAAATAAAGTTGTTGTGTCAATTTGGAGAGGAAAAGATTCCAAGAAGCTCTACAAACATTGTGTTGTAGACAGATGCATAGGACAAAAAATGTTGGAGGCTTAATCCGAAATGGCAAAGTCCAAAAAGGGAGCAACAATGACAACCAAGATTGAGAGTCAAGAAATGGAAGACAACTGAGGTGGATGAAACGTTATCTACATTACGTCGCAAGAGCCAAGGCCGTGTTTAGAGAGAAATGCACTCTTTTGTGTCAAAGTTAATGTGAAAAACAAGAACGTAAATGCTCTTTTTGATAATGGTTTCAAATGCAATTTAATTTTTGCATTTTTTGTTCATGAACTTTGTTTGGAAATATGAGCATTTACAAACATGTTCATTGAATTGGTTGCAAAAGGATTTTGATATGAGAATCATGAGGCATTGTAAAGCTAAATTTGTCTTAATGATTATTTTATCGATGAGGTGCAATGTGTAGTACCCAGGGATGGAATTTGACAGACCAATTTGCCCGTCAAATACAGTTAGAAATTTCATGTAACCGTTAAACTTCTTCCTTATAACGAGCAAAACAGGTATTATAGTATTGGAAACCGTCAAATTTGACGGGCTTTCCAATTTTGAAATTCCAACCCTGGTAGCACCTGTTGGGAGCAAGCCTATTTTGAGGAGATGTTATTTTTTAGGGAAAACCCCAGAATGAGAAAAGTGTAACTGGAAGGAAAAGAAACACGTGCGAGGAAAGCATGCAAGGCATGCATGCAGGGAAACCTACCACATTAGGGTTAGGGTTTTTGTAAGAGAATGTAACAGATGTTGAGCTGGGAATTAGTATATATAAGTACCTAGGAAGTCTAGAGGGGAGAGAGGAAGGTGGCGAAATTTGTAATGTTCGAAGAAGTAAACTATTGTAAGATATGAAACAAATTCTATAAGTTGTTTAATTGTAGGAGAGTCAAGCAATTAGATCATGAGGATTAGATCGTAGGATGAGGAGCCTAGTGCAATCTAGTCAGTCTCACAGGGATCGTGGAGCCTATTGTGATTGTAAGATCAGAGACTATAGTGCGCGCGGTGCTATATATTGTGTTGGAACACATATATATTTCTAAACGTTAGACTCTAAATAGGTTTCATTCCCATTTAAATATAAACAACGCACGTTTGATTTTCCATTGTCGATGAAGTCCTCCCTCTAATCAAACGATCCTAATCTCTTAGGAGTTATGGAGCTGCCTACTTGTTAAAGATGTCAAATCTCTATAGAATACCTCAGAGTTTCGGGTTTCAAGCGTTTCAACATGCCTCACTTTTAAAGTCCTGATATGCGAAAAGCGTTCGAAAGATCCAAGTCACCACACACGTATACCCCCTAATATCTGACGTATCTTTTCGGAAAATGACCTATTGGAATTTTAAATGATGTTAGTTGACCAAACGAATGAAGTAACGAATACTTAAAAAGAAATTAAAACCCAATTAGAAAATCGAATAATAGTTTTGCGATTTCGGAAGTCAGGTCTTCACCAACTATCAATATCCCGAAGCTCGAACTCCTCAAATGTCTTAAGCGTTAATCCAGGTTAATTAGGGATTAAAAACGATTAACAATTAATTCATCACATCGCGATTTCGCATTTTGGGGATCCTACCTCGAGCGACTATCAATATCCTGAGGTCTGAAACCCCAAAATATTTGAGGTTAAACACAATTATTTAAGAGGGTTAAACATGATTAAAATTAATTAATCACATCGCGATTTCGCGTTTCGGAAATCATATCTTGAACTATTATAGGATATCCCGAGATCTAAAATTTCGAAATATACTTAACGATAAGTGTGATTAACCGATGCATTAATGATGATTATCTCGTGATCAATCTTTCACTAAATCATAACTCAGATAGATTCAAATGATATTTGTCAAAACTTCTAATAATGAACCACCAAACGTTAATAGCATTAATAATCAATCTATGGCAATCATTTCGAATAAGATCTCGGAACACCGCATAAATATTTTCATTAAGGAAAGTAAATACATTGTCAGTGAAGGTGTGCGTAAATTGATACTCTTAAGGTGAAAAAGATATTGAAGTTTGAATTCTATTTGCGTTTTCACAGAACAGCGAGCTTGAGAAAAATAAGAAGTTTATACATTTTGGAAATAGGTAACAGAGTTATGAGCTTGTGATATCATGGCTCCAAGGAAAATGGTGAAATCGTCTGGTGAGAGCTCGAGCCAGAACATAGATGTCCTCTTGGACACATCTCTGAGAGTTGTGGAGACCATAAAAACCTGGATGCAAGTATGCGATATCCTACAATATGAGTTGGACAATTGTCCAGAAGAGTCAGATGATGAGCGAACCGAAACTTAGGAGACGAAGCTCAAATATGTTGCCCAAACAAAGCTGCATAAGATAGCCATGCAGCTGAGGCTCATGTCGTATAATGACATGATAGGTTGGGCCCTAGAGAACATTGACGTCGCGACCAAGACCATCTACAATTCACAGAAAGTTGTTGTTGGATCCTTCCGACCAGAACATGTATAGGTGATGTACAAATTGTCCCCAGCATTCAAACACACTTATAATGTCACTTTCTTAAAGAAATTCGATGAAGAAGAGTGCCCACAAAGCATAAAGAATTATCCCGACTTGATCAAGAATTGGTGGGATTGCCTTGAGAAATTCAGAGCAGACACACATGGCATATACGCCACGGAATCATTAGACTCTCATATGATGTATGTGGCCATGATGCTCTGTAGAATTTTTGGGAGGGAAAACTCTGCCCACTTCCTGTTATCATGGGTATTGATCATGCACGAAGTTGCAGAGGGTTTCTCATTCAATTGGGCCAAGATGCTATCAGATATTTTAGCCAAGGAAATCACTGAATATCAGACATTCAAATCCAAAGGACGACCTACCCCAGTTTACATGTCAGCATATCTTATGGATGTCATCTGTTTTATGACGCCTTTTCCTTTGATGGGTTGAGGCTAGACTCCTACCAGTGTCGAACCAATACATCATTATCATTCAAAGCTATGGGAAGATAAAGTGAAATATTCCTTCTATGAAATCTACACTTATGTGGTGGTGTCGATGCACATCGCCATATATGGGATCCCACCTCCCAGGATTTCTGACAAAATAGTAACCAACCTGGGGAAGATAGCAGATTGGTACATTGAAGAGAATTTCTCTTATATCAAAGTTTTTGGTTGTTCGGTCCCTCTGCATGCCTTGCCCAAGTTTCTACCATATCGATTGGTGTGCAGAGAGGTAGCGCGTCAAACTGTGCTGGGCGGAGTCAGGAAAGAGATAAAAGCCTTGCAGAAAAAGGTATGGCCCAACTTTCCCTTGCAGATTGGTATGCTTTCACTGTTAGATTTTGGCCATTCGGAAGTAGAGGCCGTGATCCTGGAAGAAATCAAGATTTTCAATATTGAATTCAAGAAACATGGTCCTCAGAAGATCGTGGAAAATCACATGGCCTTTTGTAATTTGAAAAGATACGAGCATGAGGAGTCTTAACAGGATGAGATATTCCGAGGAGCGAGATCCTATCAGGAGGTCTTGAATTGAGTCTAAACTCTAGCTCTAGACCAATTGGTCAAATTACATAATTTCCAAAGGCATAGGAGAAATAGCCTTCTGAAAGTCTTGCAGGGAGAAACCCCAATACCCCCAGCTACATAGGAAATTGAGACTCAGAGTTTAGAAATAGGGGGCTCCAGTGGACAAGATGCTCAAGATAAGTTGGGGAAAACTAAGGTTTTGACTCAGAAGAGGGACACCACATTTCCAAATCCGCCAAGTGATCAAGCTAAATCTCAGATTGAGGCCTTGATAAAAAGGGAGAAGAAAATCCATTGTCCACAGCAGGAAAATCAGCTACTAACACAACCGGGAAACATTCGTCCACCGAGATAGGCATCCCTATCCAATCTATCACACCTTTACAGTTTAACATAGGGAACCCAAGTGATAAAGTGGTGTTCATAAAGGATCTTACACCTATTTCGGCTGAAGAGATGCCTCCTTCTGATTTAGTCTTCAGCAAGAAAAGGAGGGTTGTGGTAAAAAGAGAAACGCACCTAAAGGAGGGTGCAACTGTCAAGAGACACGGGGTGCTACTTGATGGACATGCCTTGGAAGAGGTAGACTTCACTACGAATGTGGCATGCTCACTGGGAGTTTTCGCAACAGCAAACCAGTATTCCATTGGGAACCTAAAAGAACAATTGAAGCAGAAAGATCGGTTGGTAATCCAATTGAAAAATCAAGTAAAGACTATGGAGCAGAATGTTAGGAGTGAGATGAACAAGGGTTTTGAGCAGATTAGAGCCTGTGATACACAGGAAATTCAGCAGCTCAAATTCAGTCTCGACGAAATGCATAAGAACGCACAGGAAAGTAGAGAATGGGCCATTCAGCAGGGAGAGTTGGTAAAACAACTACATGCCAAAATAATCTTAACTGAGAACACGGCTGTAGATATGGAAGTTTTCCAAGCCCGGGCGTTGGAGGTACGTGGAAAGTTGGAATCAGCACAGCAAAGCTTTTTTACTAAGGTAGAAGTTGTCCAAAACCATTTTCGGGTAATAGACCAATCCTTAAATAACATTTTCTTAAAGGAGAGAGAGGCCCTCGCTGCTCAAGCTACTTTCCAGGAAGCAGTTGTGTCATCAGCAAGAGAGGAAGTATCCATGGTCTCTAGGTTGTCTCTTTCGGAGAAAATTAGAGGTGATATAATACTAAAAACCTGGGAGGCTAACATAGTTGAAAGTAAAATACTGGATAAAGGAGTGAAGAAAGCTTGTGAAGAAGCATTTCATTCACTCGACAAAGAGTCATTGGGCCTTGAAAAAGATAATATATCTGAAGTCCTAGGGAAAGTTGATATAGTGAAGCATCAACTTAATGTCAAGACAAACATGGAAGAGGTTCGGGCTGAAATATTGCAATTAAAACAGATTGATATTACTCAAATAAATAGGTGGCTAGTAAAGCCTAGTCTACAGCTACAATCTATATATTTAGAAGATAGGAGAATGGTAGGCTACCTCACTTAGAAAATAAATTATATATTTTTTACGCAAATGACTCAACAGAGCCTTCCAGATTGGTAGTACGGTTCGTAGGCAAGTGTGTTAAATTTGTCGAGCAAGGGAAAGTCAGCACGTCGGTGAACAAATGAGACGACGTGGGCATATCATGTACTCAAAACATGATCAGAGACCAGTTTTTTCTGAGCTAGAGAACAAGAAAGAGAAACGTCTCTGCCAGCGTGGCGAAGAGACAGGGGAGATGCAAGTGAAGTGTTTCAAATTTCACATATTGTAATATTTATTGTTTTAGAAATAAGGAGAATTCCAATCGCTTAGGGTTGAGAACATTTTGTATAAATAATATTTCAAAGACTTAACACAGGATGCTTCTTTTCGTATTGTAACTAAGAAAACTCATCCTTTTGTGAGTATTAATACAAGTGCAGATAGGGATTCCATATTTTGTGCAGTTTGAGTTATGTGCTTCTTTTGTATTTCATATCTCTAGTTTTTTTTATGTTACTCCTTGATAAGTGAGTGGTTACAATTTAGTATAACATCTATTGTAATCACATTTTATCATTTATTTAATAAGCAAGCAATTTTTCCTCTATATTCGCTATTAGTAAATACAAGATCTGCAAGCTACTTGGATCATTGTATCTTATATCCTTTTAAGGGTGCATTCTATATTTTCTTCTACTATAAACAAGGTAAGATTCATCTGTCATTGATGCCTCATTTTGTTTAATAGTTTTGTAATTTCCTCTCGCATCACTTGATTTAATTACTCGACTCGGATGACGAAACACGGCCTCTATCCTACTCAGTTATTAATTTCATTTAAGGGTTAATTCTCATAAAATTAACGGGGGAAAAAACACCTTTTAAAACATTTCTTAAATTCTTGATGCCTTAACATTACTCTTTGAGCCTTAAGTGTAATCTTAGGAACAACATGTTGAAAAACCATAATAAAATAACTTAAGAGCCAAATCTTTATGGACATAGCCCAGGAGGGGGTGAACCATAGTAGATCATGTGTTATGTGAATTGTTTATGGTTTATGTATTTGTTGTCAATGGTTAAATATTAGATGAATGTCTTGATGAAGTAGTTAGATATGTTGATTTACATGCATGAACAAAGAACGATCGAATATTTAATATAGTTGGATGTTAGAGTAAATGAATGAAGATCACAAAGTACAATCCTAGATCTCCACTCTTTCCTAGACTGCAAGCATCTGAGCATTGCAGTCACCCATAGAACTATATCGGGTGAGATTGCACAATACACTATGTGTGTTTCATTGCCTTCTAGTTTACCAGAAGGGCCAATAGTTTTAGAAGGCTTTGTTGGAAGCTTGTTTACATCTGAACCTGGTTTAGCGCAAGAAGTAAGAAGAGAGAGTAACAACCAACAAATGGTTATGTTGTTGGATGGAACTGCATGGGATTGAGTGAGTGGGATCCGTGAAAGAGTCACGTAGAAAATGAACGTATAGAAGAGAATGTTTAGACCGTGGAATCCAACGAAGGCGGAGATTGAAAGCTGGTTCAAAAAAAATGAGCTTGAGTTTGTGCAGAAGGACAGCAAAAACCTTAAAATAACACTGTGCAAATATATGGACAAGTACGTTTTTAGCGACCTACATGAGGTGTTTTTCTATGATTTCCCACATGTGTTACAGGAGTGGATATTGAGGTTTAAATACAACCACGCAACAAATCAGATCAGACAATTAGAGTGGAACCCTGTGGATATCATGCAGTTACAAGTCGATAAAAAATTCACACGAGCAGTAGATTTCTGACTAGACAGTATTGTTGCAGGATTTATCACAGAAGTTGCAATAGATACTGCGAAGTCTTACAGCGTAGCAGAGCAATAGTTTCTAAGAGGACCACAAGGAAGGTATATTAGATCGACGTATACTTCCATCAAGATCCTACTGTATAACAAAGGTGTAATGACTATGGCATCAGACAGCTAAACTTCCCTGCGTGCATGGGGAAAGGGGGGAAGCATTGACAAGAGCTGGAGAAATGGAGGAAGAGATGAATAAAGGAAAGAAGGAGGAGGCCTTGGATCCAATCATGATAGAGGAAGATCAGATAAAGCAAATCATGGAAACAGCTGGAAAAACATGTAGTGGAGTACCTTACCAATATAAGATGAATAATAAGAAGAGAGTCATAGCAGAGAGAGAGGGCTTGGCCAATGATGAAGAAGAGGTAGAGGATCTTCAGGTTGTGGAGAAGATTGAGGAAATCTTCTGCGCAACATATGAAAGGAAGATGAGAGGTCCAAGGGAAGGAATAGAAGGCAGAACTCTTATCCATGTTAGTGTCAATGTGGAACCCATAAACCCATGTGCGACTAATACACCAGAAAGAAAACCATCATTCAAACCACCAAATTTTAGTGGAAGAAAGACAGAAGGAAGTGCACCCAACCAAAGAGCAACAACTGGAGGAGCCAGTTCAGGAAGTAGTAGTCAAGTATCTACACCGCGCAGAGGTCGTAGTTTATCACCGGTCAAAATGGAAAGACATGATCCCACCATCAGGTTACCCGAATTCAAGGGAGAGGCATCAGAGGATCCTGAAAAGCATTGGTTTATCAATGAGAAGATTTGGGAAGAAAAGCAGATCACAGATGAGGATACAAAAATTGCGTAGTTAGGTATCACGCTAACAGACTACGCATTGGATTGGTACATGAGCTTAGTTGTAAACAGTCCACCAGGGACAACAAGGACAATTGCATATATCAAGAAGCTACTGATAAATGAATTTCAGAAACCTGGTTCAGAAGATCAGTACATGAATGAGATGACTGAGATCAGACAGAGACCAGGAGAGTTTTTTTGGGAGATTGATCAGAGGTTCAAACAATTGAAAGGAAAATTGAATTATTTCATGACGGATATGTAGCATATACATATCTTTGTAAATTTACTGCTACCACACCTCAAATGCCCTTTGAGGCAACAAAAGTTTCAAATACAGGAAAAGGCTCTACAACTCAAAGAGAACCGGTACCATAAGACATATCCAGCAATAGGGGAGGTGAAGGAGGATTTGAAGAACCTCACATTTCAACTAACCAAAATAGGGGCAAAGAGAAAAGAGAAGTTGTTTGGTGTACCACATGCAATACGGAAGGACACCACAAGAATGAGTACCCAAATTTCGCGCAGTACATGGAAACATGGCTACCAAACCCTTTGCCAATAAGAGGACTATGGTGCGAGATCTGTAAAACACATGGACATGATCCATATCATTGTCCAATTATGCAAAAGTATTAGACAATACCCAAGAGTTCATATTGCAACTTTTTCAAATCGGTGGGTCGTGATGATAAAGATTGTAAGACAATGGAATTGATGTGGGAGAGAATGTCAGATACCTATAGGGTGCAGACAGAGATGATGATAGGGAAATATGCACCTCAGTTTAACTAGGTACCACCTATGTACAACATTTCGCAGCAGCAGTATAACACTGCGCAGCCTCAGTATAATAATGTGCAGCCATAGTATAACCTCGCGCAATATAATCAAGTACAACACCCCGCGCGGAGATCGCATTGGATACAGAGGAGGAGATAAGGAAGAGGAGGATTTGGACGTGGAAGAGGGCCAGTAGTGTGTCATAACTGCCAACAGCCAGGGCACTACACAAGGGAATGTGTCCACTTCCACCTGCGACGTGCATGTATTTTCATGCAGCAGACCATGATACAGGTGAATGTCCAACACTTT
Source organism: Picea engelmannii (assembly GCA_009831015.1). Taxonomy (NCBI): domain Eukaryota; kingdom Viridiplantae; phylum Streptophyta; class Pinopsida; order Pinales; family Pinaceae; genus Picea; species Picea engelmannii. The sequence continues at coordinate 52,654 of ML791542.1, forward strand.
TGGGGAAGATTCAAGAAAAACGGAATCAAAACAATCAAAATGTCCAGTGGATATCAGCAGAAGCCAGGGATGATGGAAGAAATATCAACATAGTTACGCATGGAGGAGATAAGATAGGAGCTGAAGAAGTATCATAGGATCCAACACAACACCAATGGGTGAAGAATAATACTAAACCACGGAGATATTTTGATGCGTGGAAAGAAAAATAAATATTCAATGAGGAAAGACAGGACTTCCTCAAGCAAGATGTTGCATCTACATCAACCGCGTAGCATACTCAGAACGTACCAATGTATGAGATGCCATTATCAATGGACCACACCAGCGAAGTACCACCTATAGTGCAAGTAAGTACCATAAAGAATTGTCTACAATCATGTGTTAAGCTACTGAATGACCAATCATCTGTTAAACTTTTGTAAAATATGTTAGAAAATTGTAACACAGAGGTAGAGGGGAAGCTAGGACACAAAACAGTCAATCACCTCCATACAAGAAGAAGGACAAGTAGGGAATTCAGACTAAATGCCAACATTGTCGGAGATTTCAACATGGGGGACTTTATACTAGATTTAGGCTCGAAGTTAAATGTGTTACCCAAGAAGACATGGCAGGGTATGGGAGAGCCCACACTAGTCTATTCACCTATCCAATTGAAGATAGCAAACTAACACAAATTTCTACCAATCGGAAGGCTTAAGGGTGTGACAGTAGATCTGGATGGAGTGCGCACTAAGGAAGACTTTGAAGTAATAGAAATAGTAGATGGCACAATGCCTTATCCAGCATTGTTTGGGTTGGATTGGGCATTTGATAACTAGGCCATAATCAACTTGAAGTGTTGGCCCTTGGTCATGTATTAAGAAAGAAAGCTAAGATTAAGGAAGAATAAAGACAAAGTATGAAGTGCATGAAAGGCACACAAATCGAGGAAGGGTTGAATTGGTTAAAGAAGCATAAAAGAAGGAAAGCAAGTCGTTGAAAGAAAAGATCAAGGAAGACAAAGCAGCAAATAAGATAGATTATGGACAAGTCATAAAGCGGAAAAAGACACTAATGGGTGTTTTGGAGCACCTCACGGAGAATAAGGAAGAACAGGTCGGTGAAGTCCTTAAAATGAGGGTTATGTGGACCTAGGGCTTTGGTAATGTGGATCTAGGGTTTTGGCACCTGGGCTTCGATCCATGGTTTTCTAAGAATCATGGAATGTATAAATAGAGGTCTAGAAGATTTGAGATGAGAGGCGATAGTGGTGTTGAGATGTAGAAGTGTTATGTTTTAGGGCATTCTTGTATTTTGGGTCTTCAACTTGGTGTGAAGATCTACTCTACAGCTGGGTGCGTAGGGATAGGAAATAAAGAGGAAGAGAGAGGATCTATAGCTTACTACACAGATAAAACTATATATCTTCATCTATTCTATCAATAAACACATTTTTGTGGACGTATCCCTAGGGAGAGGGTGAACCACATAGTTGATGTTTTGTTATTTACTACCTTTTATATTGTTATTGCACTGTTATTTTTCTTGTTGAAGATAAGAGATATAACTTACTTCGCGAAGTTAAGCATAATATTGTTAAGAATATCTGGGTTATTTTGCTTTGTTGTTTAGGAATCATCTTTCATTTCCTCTGGTTGTAGACACATGTGTCCTACAACCCCCCTATTGTTGCTTCGGGTGAGACTCCATCTGCTTCGCAGGTGTTTCCATAAGGGCCAGTAGTTAGGGTATGTTGGTGCGTTGTTAGAGTTGAACCTTGGGTCTACCCATGTGTCAACAAATGGTTTCGTTGTCGGGATCGGAATCATCTTGAAGGAATTTCAAGGTGGTTTCCATCAAAGACAGAAATTCAGAGTTGGATAGAAGAACTAGAAAGGGACTTCGTCGAAGCTCGGAACAAGAACCCTAGCATTAGTATAGAAGACTAGTTGGGAAGGTACATCTTTACTGATGTGCATGAGATTTTATTTGCAGGAGTTCATCAGGAGTTGTACGAGTGGTTAGCCAGAATAGCAGACACTCGGTTTGAAATTAGATCTAGACCACTTGTGGTTTGGACATTGGCGTTGATTAAGAAAGTCAAGAAAGTTGATAATGTTGTGTCAAGGGAAATGGATCTCTGGTTTGACACCACTATTGGAGGGTACATTACTGAATTTTCTCTTGACAGAGTGGAATCATATAGTCAAGAAGAAAGGTATTTCTTCAAGGGACCTAGAGGAAAGTTTCTAAACTTTTTGAACATGAAGATTAAGATGTTATTGCATGAGAAGAATATCTTGAAGATGCAGTGATCAGTTGGATTTTAAATCTAATGTTCAAGAATTCAGACAATTTAGACAGCGACAGTGACACAAAGGCTGGACACACTCACAGTGGGAGATCATTTAGAAAGATTCCACTTGCAAGCATGTTTAAGAAGAGTTACAGGCCATTAGCACAAGACGAAGGATTCTATAGTGGAGAAGAAGCAGAGCAATCAGACGAATAGCATTCAGATTTCGCAAGGGAAAAGGAAGTAGAGACTGAAGAACTTCGCCGAGAATAACCAGGAACTTCAGGTACTGTGCCTACTATCGAAGTAAGTATTGCTACTCCTCATGTTGTTTTAGCAGCACCAAGTAACCAGATAACCAGAGTAATCAAAGCACTCAGAGTATTGTCACAAGCAGTTCAGTACAGACTCAGTCGAGAACCCAAGGAAAATCAATGGCAGATGAAATGAGGTTACCTATTTTCATAGGAGATGGATATGAGGATCTTGACCAACACTAGTTCTTATGTGAAGTTGTATGGAGCATTAAGCAAGTCACCGAAGAAGTTGTTACCGTGCATTGAGCTGGTATATGAAGTTTGTTACAGCACTACCTTGAGAGACTGTTGTTGTTGGGGAAAAACACCCTACGGACTAGCAAATAGAGTTCAGACATTGCATACAGATATGACCGAATAGAAATTACTTTCTACCTTCATCCCTAGATTTAAATCCCCTTTTCTTAGTAAATGCATGGAAAGATCAACCTACCTCGTTACCGGCGTTTGTTGTTGATCCTCCGTTGTGCTCGATTACTTGTTCGCAATACTCCTTCCAAAGCTGACCTGCATTCAAGACGAGCAACAACTATGCATGCGTACTACTTATATACTAACGGGTTAGAAATCCAAACATATACTGACCAAACTATAAACAGTTCATGAATTGGGATGGGAAAAGAATTTTCTTTATTACTTTGAATGAGTCAACTTACAAAAGTTGAGACCGGCCACCGCTCCTTGAACCTAATCATGGGATCCTCTTCTTCTATCCTTCAATTGCTTTGCTTTGAATCTCCTTTAGCATAAGGAAAGGCTAAAGGGTTGGGACAATGGGAATACGTAAATGGGTAGATTTTCTTTGCTATATTTTTCCTCCTTCCAAATGGGACCCCTACCCCTTTTTTTATAGGCTAGAAGGAGCTAGGTATTTGGATGAACCCTCGGCCATGCATGGCCGGGAGTTTCAGTTAACTCACCCATAGCTTTTTGTTCCATCGGCAACTTTCCTTTTTTCATGCTTTTATTGGTCCACGCGGATTGTTTTGGGTCAGCCAGTGTGTACACGCGTGCAGTAATGGATTAGGGTGCATGGGCCTTTATAAAAGAGGATTTTCAAAGAGTTGTTCATTAGTGTTTTTTGCAAAGAAAGGATATGAGTTGGCCTAATGCCAGGTAAGCATGTGTGGTGCAATTTAGGGTTATAACAATTGTGCACTAAGCTGGTATATGAAGTTTGTTACAGCATATAGATAGCCTAGAGCTTTGAATGACATTAAGACTTCGTTGAGTGCAGAGTTCAAGAAGCCTAAGTCAGAGTCATAGTGCATTACAGAGTTGAATGAAATCAATCATAAGGTGACTAAACCTATTTGGAAATTTGATCAGAGGTTTAAGACCTTGACAGGCCATTGAGTTTTCAGATTCCAAATGAACAGCATAAGAGTTCATCGCTGCCCTCCTACCACACATTAGAGTTCCTCTTATGCAATAGAAGGTCTCTTCGCAAGCTGAAGCACTAGATATTTCCATGAAACTAGAAGCAGCCCCTGTAGGAGAATCTAGTCCAGGTATGAGTCATATTTTGAATCAATTAACTAGTTTATCTTTACAGGTTGAAGACATTAAGAAAGACAGAGGAAAAGAGAAAAGAGAAGACATCTGGTGTATCAAATGTAAAGCAGAGGGCCATGAAAAAAAGCATTGTCCTTTATTTAGTGAATACTTGGCCTCTGGAGCTCCTAACCCTTTGAAGCAGGATACTTTACCATGGTGTGAGGTATGTAGAACTATACATCACCCTGGTGAATGTTATTATATGAAGAAATATGTCCAGACACCCACCAATATTTATTGTACATTTTGTAAATCTATGGGGCACGATGAGAGGGATTGTAGGGCTTATGACCTCATGCATGAAAGGTCAAGGGATGCATATAGAATTCAAGGAGAATTACAGCAAGAAGGGAATGTTGCGTAGTTCAATTCCATGGTAAGAGAAAGCTTCACCCCTCGCAGTGGGTTCAGAGGAAGAGGACGAGGAGGAGGCATGGGTCAAGGTCGAGATCAGATTATTTTCTATAACTGCACCCAGCCAGGCCATTTGGAAATGGATTGTCAGAACCCTTGTACTACTTGCAGCTACTATAATTCATTTGACCATGTCATTGAAGATTGTCCAATATTGGTAGCTAAAGTTCAGGAAAGATGAGGTGGAAACCAGCAAGTCCAAAAAATAACAGTTGAACCTCGCGGTGAGGAACCCAGAGTCGCTATTATTACTAGAGGAGACGTTGTCACGGGAGAAGATAGGGTGACTCCAAGAAAGACTACAGTTGGATCAGGGATCAGAAGAGCTTCAGAGAAGGCACCATTGTTTGATCCAAGGAAAGAAAAGCATAATTTTGAAGAAGCAAGAAGAGAATTTGTAGGTGAATGGTCTTCTTCATCTAGGGCACAATCAGAAGTAAGGGAATGTGAAATGCCTCCATCATTTGATCAGTCTTCCCCACCTAGATAAGGAAAAGAGGTAAGAAAGTTTGTGGACTTCTTGCATACTTGTATTGATTTGATTAAAGATGAAAGAGTTGTGCAGGAACTACAACACCTGATAAGAAAGTATGAAATTGGAAGAGTAGATCCTCTGTTGAGTAGTGGTGTGAATCAAGTATCTAGAAAAAGGAGGACAAGCAAGGAACTGCACCTTAGCACTCAGATTGGAGACTACGACATGGAATATATGGTCCTCGACCTAGGATCAGAAGTAAATGATATGATGAAGCAGACTTGGGAAAACCTAAATTGATTTACTCTATTATTAGGCTCAAGATGGCTAATCAGCAGGCGGTGAGCCCCTTTGGAAGACTAGAGCATGTCCCTGTGGACATCTACGAAGTGAATACATTTGTAGACTTCGAAGTGATCGAGATTGTTGATGATAGTTGTCCCTATCTTGCGTTGTTGGGTATTGATTGGGCTTTTGACAATTTGACTATCATTGACCTAAAAAAGAGAAGAATGACATTTGAAGGTGATGGTCTGAGGGTCATTTCACCTCTTGATCCCGATGAAGGTCGCAGATACACAGAACCTATAAGAGAAGAAGATCTCACCTATGAGCTAGAGAACATCTATAAACTGACAGTAGGACAGCAGAATTATGTTAATCCTACAGCAGATGGAAATCTAAGTTGGCGAAGTGAAAGTGCATGCTCATCATATTTAGAAGAAGCATTGGAAAATTGGCAGAACATACTGTATGAAGTCTCTACGCGGAGGTGTGCTATATTGACTAAGGCAGTTCGATGGATTGGCACAAAAGTAAGTAATCTTCCTACATTTGATGGCTTGAATGATTTAGAGACATTTCTATTTGAATTTGAAGAAATTGTACTAGTACAACAGAGGTTGTTGGCACTATATGAAGCCTTGAAAGCAACGTCAGCTATATGGGGGGGAACACACAAGAATAATATGGTGGAGTGGGTACAATGTCACACCTTGTTGACAATGTGATTTTCAGACCAAGTTGAAGATTGTGAAGTTAGATACATAGGTCAGAGTTGTCCTAAAAACCATGTGCGAAGTTGTGAGGAATCCTAGAGCAGCATTCCTAAAGAACAGTGGGTGCATAATTTCATTAACACCTTAGATACTACGCCTATCAACTAGTATCTTCAAGAAGAACTACGCTTAGTCACTACAGATTGATATGGTATGACCCAGAATTTTATAGATACGTTCTTATTTGAAAGTCAATACCCCACAGTAGATCATGGTTTACAAATTGTAAGACAGAAGATCTTTGAGGAGGCACCTAACCCCCCTCTTGAACAAGAAGAAGATGAATGGATTGCGCCTCTTCAGCGGTTACAGGGTTGTTATAATATTAATGTTGATGAGGATGATGACCCTAGGAATGTGAACATTTCATAAACTGAAGGACAAAGAGATATAAAAGGGCCAGGGATTGAATTACCTTTTTTTGGGCAGCCTATTAAAATTAAGCAGGTTAATATTGAAACAGAGCAAGCACCTAAGTTGGAAAATGTTGGATACTATTGGGATGATGCTACTATTAGTAAAATTACAGAACTATTGCATCAGTATCAAGACTTGTTTCCAACCAAGTTCACAGATATGAAGGGCATTAAAGGGCCCATGGGAGAAATGAATATTCATTTGAAAGAAGATGCAAGGCCTGTCAAGCAGAGGCCTTACAGACTGAATCCCAAGTATAAGCAGAAAGTTAAGACTAAATTAGATAGAATGTTGGAAGCAGGAATTATAGAACAAGTTGAAGAATTTGAATGGATCGACCCTATGGTGGTCCAAGATAAGAAGACAAGAGAAATCATAATATGTGTAGATCTAAGGAAATTCAATGATGCATGGTTACATGATCCATTTCCTACACCTTTTACTGATGAAGTTCTAGATAATGTAGGAGGACGGGAAGTTTATTCATTCACAGATGGATTTTCAGGCTATCACCAGACCAGAATTGCCAAGGAGGACAGACATAAGACTACATTTGCAACAGAATGGGATTCTTTTCAGTACACTGTGATGCCTTTTGGTTTGAAGAATGCACCAACCATCTTTTCCAAAGTGGTGGTCGAAGCATTTAAGGAATTTTTACATAAGTTTTTGGAGGCATACTTTGATGACTGGACCGTTTTTAGTGTTTTGAAAGATCATATTGAATGTTTGAGATTAATGTTGGATAAGGGTAGGAAATGTCAGATTTTCCTGAACTTGAAGAAGTGTATTTTATTTTCACCTTTTGGAGTGTTGTTAGGACACATTGTGTGTAAGCAAGAGTTGTTGGTAGATCCTTCCAAGATTGTTATCATTGTTGATCTACCTCCTCCTACTTTGGTTAGACAATTGATCACTTCATTGGGACACATTGGATACTACAGAAAGTTTATTAAGGGTTACGCACAGATAACAGCACCTATGGAGAAGATATTAAACAAGGATAGTAAGTTTCAATGGACAGAGGAATGCCAACAGAGGTTCAACACATTAAAGCAGAAAATGATTACTGCGCCTATTTTGGTTTTTCCAGATTGAAGGAATTCTATGTTCATGTTGATGCTTCATACATTGCATTAGGAGCAGTTTTAGCACAGCTAGGTGTAGGATATATTGACCACCCTATAGCCTTTGCAAGCAGGAATCTTTCTACAACTGAAATGAATTATACTACCACTGAAAGAGAAGGCTTAGCTATGGTATATGAACTGTAGAAGTTTAGACACTACTTGTTGGGAGGACATTTTAAGATGTTTACTGATCATTCTGCATTGAAGTACTTAGTCAACAAGCCAGTGTCGGGGGGAATAATATGCATATGGATATTATTATTCCAGGAGTATGACTTTGAGATTGTGGTCAAGCCAGGAAGAATGAATAAGGGAGCTGACCACTTATCCAGGGTAGAACATGGAGAGGAACCTACCAGTTTGGATGATACACTACGAGATGCACAGTTGTTGGCCATCAGGAAAGTCGATGATCACTTCGTCGAGATAGTCCATTTCTTGTCCACAGAAATGGCACCTCGCGAGTATACATTTATTCATAAGAAACAGTTGGTAGTCCGCGCTGCATATTTTCAACTTATAGTTGGATAGTTATATAAGATGGGACCAGATGAGATCTTAAGAAGATGTGTTATGGAGTCAGAAAGACCAATGATTCTTGCAGAAGCACATGAAGGCATCACAAGAGGACATTATGCAGGGAAAGCAACAGCACAGAAGGTTCTCAGATCTGGCCTCTGGTGGCCCACTTTACATAAGGATGCTAAGGAATACTACAGAACCTGCAATGTATGTCAAAGAGTAGGGAAGCCTTGTAGAAGTGATGAGATGCCTTTAGCACCTCAGTTAAATTTACAAGCATTTGAGAAATGAGCTATTGACTTTGTGGGACCTATCAACCCACCAGGAAAGTGCACAGGAGTTCGATATATCATAACTTCTACAGAGTGTTTGACCAGATGGGAAAAAGCAAGAGCAGTTAAAGATTGTAGTGTGTCTACAATTGCACGGTTCATCTTTGATGATATCATAACCAGACTTGGATGCCCAAAGATCCTTATGAGTGATCAAGGCACACACTTCATTAACAAAACTATTGAAGCCTTGACTCAGGAGTTCGAAGTTCACCATCAGAAGAGCACACCATATCACCCACAAGCGAATGGTACAGTCCCAGCTTTCAATAATATTTTGGAGGCAGCACTGACTAATATTTGCAGTGTTAACAGAGATGATTGGGATTTGAGAATTTCAGCAGTATTATGGGCTTATCGAACAACTTGCAAAAATTTAACAATGCAGACTCCCTTAAAGTTAGTTTATGACCTGGAAGCAGTGGTACCTATGGAATATTCGGTTCTAGTCTAAGAATTGCAGCATTTACAGGTATGGATGACACAGGCGTTGTTCAAGATAGGATCGCGCAGTTGATGGAACTAGAGGAAGACAGGTTCATTGCAGGATTTCATCAGCAGGTACAAAAAGAACGAGAAAAGGCTTACCATGATAGACATATCAAGAAGAAAGCATTTAAACAAGGAGATTTGGTACTTTTATATAACAGCAAGTTCATGAAGCATCCAGGAAATTTCAGGACACATTGGCTTGGGCCATTTGAGGTTGTCTATGTTACAGAAGGTGGAGTTGCGCAGCTAAAGACTCTTACTGGAGAATGGAAGGATGGTTTAGTAAATGGGAGTCGGTTAAAGTTGTATTGTGACAACCAGTTGCCTCAAAATTGTCAGTAAAACCAAAGGACGAAAGGTTTAGGTACCAGGTGCAGTTGAAATTGGGTACCAGACACAGAAAATACAGCATGCACACAATAGGGAGGGACAAAGTAGAAATCACAGGCTGCTTCGCACAGTCTACAGTCGAAATAATACAGAAGGATCAACCCTACAGTGACTTGGGACGAGTAGCATGTGAGTGTTGGGGGCATGTTGGCCTTTGGTCATGTATTAAGGAAGAAAGCGAAGATTAAGGAAGAAGAAAGACAAAGTATGAAGTGCGTGGAAGGCACACAAATCGAGGAAGGGTCAAAGTGGTTAAAGAAACATAAAATAAGGAACGAAGTAAAGGAAAGCAAGTCATTGAAAGAGAAGATCAAGGAAGACAAAGAAGCAAAGAAGATAGATCGTGGAAGCGGAAGAAGACACTAATGGGTGCTTTAGAGCACCTTGTGGAGAAGAAGGAAGAACAGGTTGGCAAAGTCCTTAAAATGAGGGTTATGTGGACTCAGGGTTTTGGCAATGTGGATCTAGGGTTTTGGCACCTGGGCTTCGGTCCATGTTTTTCTAAGAGTCATGGAATGTATAAATAGAGGTCTAGAAGAGTTGAGATGATAGACGATAGTGGTATTGAGATGTAGAAGTGTTATGTTTTAGGGCATTCTTGTATTTTGGGTCTTCAGTTGGATGTGAAGATCTATTCTACAGCTGGATGCGCAGGCATAGGAAATAAAGACGAAGCGAGAGAAGGATTTGCAGTTGAGTGTGCAGATAGAACTGTATATCTTCATCTATTCTATAAATAAACATAGTTCTGTGGACGTAGCCCTAGAGAGAGGGTGAACCACGTAAAATTGTGGTGTTCCATGTAGTTGATGCTTTGTTATTTACTACCTTTTATACCGTTATTGCACTGTTATTTTTCCTATTGAATATAAGAGATATAACTTATTTCGCGAAGTTAAGCACAATATTGTTAAGAATCTCCAAGCTATTTTGCGTCATTGTTTAGGAATCATCTTTCATTTCCTCTAGTTGTAGACACTTGTGTCCTGCAACCCCCCTATTGCTACTTCGGGTAAGACTTCATCTTCTTCATAGGTGTTGCCATAAGGGCCAATAGTTAGGGTTTGTTGGTGCACTGTTAGAGTTGAACCCTAGGTCTGCCCCTATGCCAACATGAAGACAAGGAATATGACATTTGAATCAGGAGAATACAAATTCATTACCCCATTAGATTTATCAGAAGGAAAAAGGTTTGTAGAACCCACTTGCTTACATCTGGAGGAAATCAACCAGTTATACAGAACCACCGCACATGAAGAAGA
>ML791542.1:85291-109850 GCA_009831015.1 Picea engelmannii
TAACTCTAGCTTCGTCGTTAATAAAACAAAAAGATAGGGGTTTGGATCATCATCGTTCATTCATTAAAAGGTAGTGTACAACCCAGTGAATTTTTCCACAGTGGAAGACCATTCTTTCTCATCACTAAGTTGATCAACGATCCAGCGGGAGAGCAAAATACAAAGATGCCCAGAAATATTGTGGAAAATTAATGTAATACCAAATATCTAAATCATTTAGAACAGAGAAGGATCTTCGAGTGTTTCAGAGAATTGTAATCTCAAAAGTAATACATTTTAATGCTGGAGTTTTTCCTTGATTGAAGTTTTCTCTAAGGTAAATCAGTGTGTTATTAGTTTGTTACAGTGATAAATATTTTCCATGTATGTCCATTTTCTTTTTACACTTGTATTCAACAGCGAATGAAATGAATGTGTTTTGTTTAAGGTACTAAAATCCAAGCCCCTATAGCACATTAGTTGTTTCTGCTTAAGATCTGTTTTGATGAACTGTCTGGAAGCATAGCTTCAGCAGTTTACAGATCATAGGATCTCAAAATGTCCCTACACTCAACTAATGTCCTTGCAAGGCTAACTTGCTTGAGGAATTTTGCAGCAACTGTTCATTCCAATCACCAAAATATGAAGAAAAATAAAAATAAATAAATAAAATATATATATATATATATAAAAGAAAACAAAGGAACATTTGAACTAAGAAAACTCTTCATTGATAACCTTGTAGAGCTTGTTGAAACAACTCACATCATATACAATCTCGGAGAAAATGGTGGCTTGAGTCAATGAAATTTTATGCATGTTTTCGTTAAAAGCATTTTTTTCAGCTTTCATATAATTCACAATATTTAACTTTAAGCCTACATCAAGAATGTTACCCAGAAATGTCATTTCCCATGTCAAAGGCTAAAATAGCTAAATAAAATGAGACCCGTATGTCCAAGAAGCTTTGTTTTTCTACATGTCGACTTTGACATCAATAAAAACAAAAGTACACCATATCTTCAACTTAGCTATCTTATTATCTAAAAAGAGTTTATCCAGTAACAACCACAGACAATTTTAATTGTGCAGTTTTTTTTTCCTTCAAAACAAATTAGGAAAATCTTGCCAATTCTATATTTACCATACCACTCTTGAAAGTTGATTATCACAAAGAAAATGTAAGGGAGCTAGTAGGCAATATAACTAATATGCCCACTAAGTACTGTTGCCAATATAAGATATTGTCTCTTATGCTCAAAGACTCTGATATGACATCTTTGAAATCTAACGATAAAGATGCAAAAGGGCATATCAAGTTGATCCTGATAGTTAGTCCTTGTGTAAAGAGGGCTCCGTAAATCTCTAACATAAGCAACATCTTTTTATACAATGTTCTGGCAACATTAGGCTAGGACGTGCCAAAATGAGACGAACCAAAAAGCACCCATTCTGAACCTATCTCCATTCCAAACTAAGATATCTGAATACATTAGTGAGAAGTGGGCTAGAAATATGACCGTTAAACTATACAAATCAGAAAAATTGCAATTATTCACTCCAGGTGGTGTCTTTTGTTTGGTTGAAGCTTACAAAAGTGTGTCCTGTTAATCATCGCTGGAAATCACACCCATTCACATGTTAAGCGGACACTTTCAAAATGATGTTTACTAAATTGTCGGTGTTTGCATCTTTAGGACGGCAACGAGGCTTCCAACTAACTCTAGGCATTACCATATGCCAAGGGAGTCTGATGTAAGTTTCGGAGCAGTTTATCCAGGGATTTGTGTTCAACATCAAAGGGAAATCACAAACAGAAGCAATAGACATGCATAGCATCCCACTCATAGTTATCTTCTTTGCCGTTTAGCTTTCTATGCAGATATCTATATTCAACAAATTTGTTGGAACATTATAACGGATGCACAAAGAAATGCTAAAATCTAATGAATCCATAAAGACTACTTTCATGTGAGACCTTAGTTAACGTCTACCAATAAGTTAATATACAAAATTGAGTAGGTCTAATCCTTAAGAACATGTGTTTCCTCTTTGGAGGTTATAGGTTCAAATCCAGAGGGGTAGGGTATGTACACCTTCATATGCTTTAGCAGTTAAATCGCTGTGTGGAGGGGTCCCTTGTCCCACAAACAAGAGGTCTCATACACCAATTTGATGTTTGGTTTGGTCGTGACCTTAAAATTAGATTATTATTATATAAAAGTAAATTTAGCCATATACTTGTCTATGCAAGTGATATACAAACTCTAACAGATATCCACCATCTTCTTACAACAATGAAATGGTCTTGAATGTTTCACCATCACTCTCTTTACATACACTTATTTCAGATAAACAAACAAAAAGAAATAAATAAATAAATATATATATATATGAGGTATTTCTATATTGATATGAAATATAAACAAAAATATTGTGTGTATTTTGAGACCCGCGAATCTTCATGAGTTTGGCCAAGACGTCCCCAGAACAAGTACTCACCTGGAAACTCACCAACTATCCAAAACTCGTGAAACTTTGTAAAGTTGCCAAAAACTCGCACAAAACTTTCCATGATTGTTGAGCTTTGTCAAGCCCAAAGCTGGCCAAGTTTTTGTCAAGTCCAAGTCTCACAACTTCGAGATATATATACGAAATCATAGACAAGAACCAAATAGGCCAGGCATGGTTGTTTTCAAATAAATACAAATGCACTTGAGGTCAAAATTAATAAACTCACAGGCCTTTATGTGATCATTAGAATCTACAATAAGAGAGCCCCCCAAACTATATGATATCAGAAGGGAAAAAAAAATTAACCCACATCCTTGAAGAAAAACAAGCCAATTCCTTGTATGATTTTGCAGTATGAAGAATAATTTATAGTTCTACTTGAGCCGTTAGTCATCAATTTGATCTATATGATCTTCGTCTTCCTTGCCCTTAGACCAATAACTATTGTCTAGGTCACTAATTCTTTGTCTGCCTGCATGTGCAAAAGACATCAATATATTTCAATTTCTAGCTAGTTACCTGGGGGCATTCTTGTCCATATACCTATCATATCAAAGCCACTTTCTTCAATCAATAGTGAAAAACAGTACATTGGCATTTTCTTTTAAGAATGCTGGACACACATTTTGAGGTACATGAAAGCAGCATGCAAAGCATCATATAGTATACCTCACCAACATTATGAAACGGTTGTGCAAAACCATACAGCATCCTCCTAAACAAAAGATTCATTGTGGATAGTCACCAAAGGATTTAATTCACACCTTCCAAAGAATAATTATTATGCAGCATATAGGAGAAACATACTAGTTCTGAGACTCCCTAGTTGATAACCAACTTTGAAAGCACACTTACAAATGCAGCACAAAGAATATTTTCAGTGATTTGACCTATGAGATGCATTCCCATATCATAGCATGATAGCACTTGTACACGGAATCTAACCAAAACTTTGAAAGTACACTTACAACTGGAGCACAAAAAAGGTTTTCAGTGATTTAACCTATGAGATGCAATCACATATCAGAAATATCCATAACACTTAGACACGGAATCATTATTTCATCAAAATATATTTCTAGGTGTAGGCAGTTTTACCATGTGCCCGTGACAGAATTCAGTATTCTAGGCCATCAGTGTAAGCACGATGTCTTATAACATAAATGCATAGGTTTAAAATACAGTGTTCTCCAATCTTGCACCAGACATCCAAACAGGAGATGCTAATCTACCTACAGGCTACATCTCTTTAGGGAGTGCCAAGCTAGTGGGGTATAAAACATAAAGCAACTAGTCCTGACTAAATATACCCCATCCAAACAACTCTCTTTCTTAAAATCAACCGATAAGATGGACAACAATCTTAAAGAGACCAACATATTCATCAAAAGAGGCACACATTGTCCAACATCTAAAACATCACAATGGAAATGATGGTAAGAGCCACTAGATTACTCCCTAACCACCTCAAACTGAAAGATAACAAATCAAATTCACAAATAAGAAGCACAATTGCTCATGAACTATAAAATTTTAAACCACCAAGTAAATTATTTCCTTATCTCTCGCAGACAGCCATGCAGTATCGGCAGCTGGCCAGCGAGTACTACTCATGGACCAAAATGGGAGAGGTTATTTTAAATTTTTATGTTAGATCTAACGAAAAGGGGAGTGTTGATGTAGAATGAAATCCCACCATAGGGATACACCATTGTATTAATATAGCACAAAACGTTACACAGATAATAACCACAAGCCAAAGATGAACCACAAGCCATCACATCACAACCATCAACAAAGCTAATAAAAAAGTGAGGGAATATGCTTTATCAGATCAACCTAAGGACTTGCACCCAAAGCCAGCTGTCAGATGGGAAAAGATTTTGGTCCAAGTTACCAGGACCCAGATCTGGGTATGGATCCACAAAAATTTTTAAAAAGCAGGATCCAGATACGGTGGGGAAACGGCATGTACAAACAAATATATAAATATTAATATAATTTAAAAACATAATAATAATTTGTATTTTTATAATGCAAATGTTTTGATCTTTGACAAATTTCCAGACTCATTGCAGATTCTCTGTAGATTTTTGGGGAATTTCTACAAGATGTTGATCTTTGACAAATTTCCAGACTGATTGCAGATTCTCTGTAGATTTTTGGGGAATTTCTACAAGATGCCGGAGTCCAGCAAAATTTTAATAGTCTTTAACATGCTCAATTATAAAGCATAGGGCAAGGCCTGTTTCCAGCAGTAGTGGGAATGCTTTGATGGTTGATTACAACACACTTAGGATTAGTACTGCATAAGCTATTTCTGTATATGTGTATCACTTAGGTCTTGAATTTTAGAGATAAGGAAGTATCAATTTCAAGAGAACAATATACTTTGCAGGTAAAGTAAACTAGATCATAATTTAATCAGTTGCATTGCATGTACTTTCCATGCAACCGATTGTAGACGTCCAACAAACTAAACAGAGCAACCCTGAAAGGGCAGTTGGATTTCTGAGATCCTTTTTAAACTTCATAACATTTCTCCGGACCTATGCATGACTCGGTTGATATTCAGGAGACGGTCGAAGTTTGAAGCACTTCAATGTATGGATGACAGATCCTGGAGCTTCAGTCCTCAGAATTCCAAGCAATTCAGTCTGTAGTTGATGGATCTTGATCCAAGAACTTCAGTCTTCCAAACTTGCATGTAGTTTGTAGATGATGAATGGGTCGGTTTGCAGTCCCAATCTTTTGTAGTCTGCAATGGGGGAATCAGTCTTCTTATAGAGTATGAGTAGGGTTTAGAGTTTTAGGTGGTTAGGGTTTCATCCCTTCGGGGGTTTTTTGCATTAAATAATAGTTTTGCTGGGGATCCATCGTCAAAACAGCCCCAAATATTTTGGGATCCGTTTCATAAAGACAGGATCCATTTCAGAAAGTCGGGATCCATTCCTGCACAAGCTCCGCCTCCATGACAAATCCTGGACAGATCCCAGTGAATCTGGATCCGGATTCAAATCGGATCCATGGATCCACAGATCCTGGATGGGATCCGTTTCATAAAGACAGGATCCATTTCAGAAAGTCGGGATCCATTCCTCCACAAGCTCCGCCTCCATGACAAATCCTGGACAGATCACAGTGAATCTGGATCCGGATCCATGGATCCACAGATCCTGGATGTAGGGACAGCGGATCCAGTATCTCAATGTTTGGTGCAGGTAATGTTTTATATAATAATAATATCAATAATCGAATTTAAGTTCACAGCCTAGGCATATGCCAAATTGACATATGAAACCTCCTTGTTTGTGGGACAATGATCTACATACCCACCCCTCTCCAGATCCGATCCTATGAACTCCAAGAAGGAAACACATGCTCTTAAGCATTATGCCCACTAAACCATCTTTGCCTCACAATTGTTATGCATGTGGGATTATTCACAACAGATGCACAAAAAATTCCAAGGGTAGTATTAGTGGAACAAAATGCCACTGTAGTAAGATAGCATGCAACATCACATAGAAAAAGACCACAACCCAAATATGGCCCAGAAGGCATGACACCAAAACCACAAGTGATGTTAATAGTTAATGCCAGAATAAGGCAAGATGCTATTACATCAACTTAAGGACTTGCACCCCAAAGCCAGTTTCCATATTGGCAAAGCTTTTGGTGCCAGTATTGCCTTATAAGTCATCTCTGTCTCACAGCTGTTAAATATGTGGGATTATTCACAACACACACACATATACAATTAGAAGGGGAGTATCAATTTGGAACAAAATCCCACCATAAGGATATTGCCATTTAAAGTAGCACACAACATCACATAGATAACAACCACAAGCAAAAGACAATGCACAAGGCCTGACACCAAAACCATCAGCAATATTAATACCAGAGTGAGGGAAGGTGCTATAACATCAGGCCGATGACTTGCACCCCAAAGCCAGCTTCCAGATAGGCAAAACCTTTGGATCATAATCAGAAAAAAGTGCATCTCACAATTGTATACAAAAAATTCAAACTGTGAGTGTTCATTACAGGGGAAGATATATCCCTGTCTAGTATCTATTATAGCAGCTCTCCATCGACTTAAAAGACAAAGACCATGTCCAGCCAAACAATGCAAATATTACGAAACTGAAGATAGTCTTTAGTCATTACACATGTCAAACGTGTTTCTAAGTTGTAAAACCTCCAATCACCCGTCCCAAGTTACTAGGCATGGATGCTAAGGTATTCAGAAGTACCTAAATATTGCATCATGGCAAAAGACACCTTCACGAAGATGTCAGTAAAACATGAGCTCCTATGTGCAGACAGAAACGTATTTTTCATACTGCTTTTACTTATTGACAAAACAGGGAAATGTTTCAATTTAAAAATTGCAAGACAAATATAATATGCTAAGTACCTCAGGTTCAGGACAATATAGTTTCTAAATCACCTAATAGGGCAATGTCTCGATCCCTGGCCCAATGTGCTGTAGTAGTAGTCCTAGTTCAATGCAAGGTGAATATATGAATTGCATGCTGATTAAACACCAGAGTAAGGGAATTCAATAGCATACTCTTTTGGTTAAATTATTCTGACATACCATAGAGAATTTTCAATCAAATGCTAATCTGGCTTAGCAAATACAAATAAAAGCATTGGCCAGTCTTATTTATGCAGATACTATCTACAGATTACAGCATTTGCACAAGACATTTTTATTCAAGTTCATGTTTGGCAGAAAAAAATTCACCTCGAAAAGAGTACATGAATGTCACTAAATAAAGAAACCCAAAATTTATTGTTTCCTGATATAACCCTACCAAAGTTATAAATTTGCATCTTGAATGAGATATTCAAACCTCTCGACACCCAAGAAACTTGAAGTGGGAGAGTAATATTTGGTAAAGGTGGAAATAACAATTGCAGAGATTACACCCCTTCTAGGAGATGTTTCAAGAATATACATCCACACGCCATTAAGACATCAGTTGTGGTTAAGATCAAACTTGTCAAAGAAGCTTACCATATTTGTCCTAAAAAATGCCCAAGATCACAATTGACCACAAACATTTAGTCAAGACCCACCTGTCATGGTTGCTTCAGCATTACTCCTTCCCTCAGCCTCAAACTGAGGCCCCCAATCCATGGACTGCATATTCATATTATTCAGCATCTCAGAATTCAGAGTATAACCACCGCCTCCAGTATTTTGTTCACAATAGCCTCCTTCATCTGTTCTCAGACCACCAAAACCCTCAGTCCTTGACTGTAAAGCCACTGGGGAAGGCGGACGCCCTGATATAGATGCTGGCAAAGTGCCACCGGAAGGTTCGCTATTTTCAGTTCGTCCAAACCCTTTCTTGGCATCAGCTAGGAAAGTACCAACTACGACCTGAAAGTAGAAAAGTTTCAATAAATCAATTGAAATTAGGAAGCTGCCTGACAAGGAAAGGTCTACTTAAATATTACCTGTACAGGACTTGCAGCAATAAGAAGACCTCCCACTACACCACCAACAACACTGCCATCCGCCCCAGCCAGAGAAACAGTCAACCCACCAGTTCGTGTTTGATTTCCTCCAGCTTCAGTTAGTACAAAAGAGCCAGATAATGAAAGAATTTCAAATCGTCCCTGAAAAGAAGTATCAAACAGAATCATGGCTATATTCAACTAGCCACATGCAGTAACAATGATTCTTGCAAGTAAAAGAAAGAATATAACTATTGCCTCAGAAGTGCTAATTCTGGCTGAAACATACAAGATAAAAGGAATATTTGAACACCATGACTGCAAAACAACAATTATTTGCACTATAAAAAAAAAGAAGTTTTCCCTTCTTTTAAGTCACAAATTGCTCAGTAGTAATGCGATGAGTCACATCTTCACAAAATCCATTTACCTATCTAGTACACATAATATTTAATAATATTAAATGTGCATATAATTTCTTCTTATTAGTTCCAATGCCAAACAAGTGCCTTATAGAATTCTCTCACAAAAGTATTTTACATAACCATTTATGATTTGACCAATGACTCAAGAATTTTTGAACAAAACAGTTCAACGAGCACCTAAGTTTCCATATAACTAAAAAAACCTAGTTGTAAATTATATGTGCTCCCATTCTGAAATTGCTCCAACGGTTGATTCTAACTTGAATTGGGAAAAAAATGGTCCAAGTCGGGGACTGACTCCACCATCGGCCGAGTCGGATCTGACTTGGCCAAGTCCATGACTGTCAGATATGACAGACACGTCAGCCTGCTGGCAGGGCCAAAGTTTAAAATACACATAAAAATACAAGAACAAAAAAACCTTAAACCCTAAATATGCCTTACTAAAACCCACCCTCGCCTTTCTTACCTCTTTTGTTTGCCCTGTCCTAAAATTTTATGTTTAGTTTTTTCCCAATTTCCCTATCTTAAAATAGATCTAAGCCAAGCTGCCGAAATTGTTTGCCTTATCTTAATATATCCTACACCTATTTTTGTGAAAAGAGGGCACCTATCTAAAATGGGAATCACTCTTTCTAAGAGCAGTATTAAGGATAAAAATTCTTTCTCGATGCCAAAGAAGTTTAATCAAGAAATCTGGAAGACTTTCTCCTTGCTCCAAGAACTGTCAACGTCTTGCCTCTTGGCTGCCTTTTCTTCTTTCTTTAAGTATACGTACGGCAAAATTGATGTAATTAACTTGTAGTAGCTTTGACAGAAACATCTCAATATACATTCTCATTCTGGCCAAACTCTTTCAAATACCCTGGCCCTTCTGTATTTTCTATAACTTAACTTTACTTGCAGGTAAAATATACGAAGGATCTGGAGCTGATAAATACCTCAAATTCATGATTCTCCAAAAGATGCAACAAATTGGAGGTTGATTGTTCTCTCTTGATGCTTATGTAGACGTTGCTTAATAGACTGTTCTAACTGTAACAAATAGCTATCAAACCACACATAAATCATGATGCAACTCCACTCCGTTGACCAACAAGCATGAAGATGTGTGACCGAAAAAACAAAGACATGAGAAGTTGTGACCTTAGTCTTGTGCAATGTGCCTCATATATGATTTTTAATTGTAACAAGATGAATGTGTGGATGAGTTCAATAACTGTATGAATACCTCGTATAATTAGACAAGAGGAATACATGTCTGATCGACTCCAATTAATATAGGCATGAACATAAATTTTAACAAGAAAAGACAAATTGGTAAATAAATGTGCTCTTAGCTACTATTTGTCTTGGTATTTGCAAAATATTATAAATGAGCTTGAAGCACAATACAGAATAATTCTACCCAAGTACAACCTATATGGCTGGAAAATTTTCAGTGCTAATCATTTCCTTTTCCAGGCTAGTTTGGAAGCTGGTAGGATTTAGATAACGTAGAAAGCGTTGAGGCTTCACCTTTAAAAACTAATGAAGCACCTAAACAGATTAAGGAAACTACCAAGAGCAAACTCCTATCAATGCACCTATGATTCAAAAAGATGGTCAAAACAGGAATATCCAAAGGTGTCAGTCCAAATGGAACTTAAAATAAATAAACCAGCCTAGATCTATCTTAATCCCGGATTTATCAAGAGCCGAGAAGGATCAAATCTCTTGAGTTGCAAACCTCTTTTAGAGTGCAAAACTTTGATATATATATATATATATATCCGAGGTTAAGATATATATATATATATAACCTTTTATATTTCAATACCCTCTCATTTAATCAAAATAACCTTTTATATTTCAATACCCTCTCATTTAATCAAAAATTTTGATTCATTTATATATGTTCAAAAAGAAAATTCTTTTATTTTTCATCAATATTATTATTAATTTTAACATTTTAATAATTGCATTCTTGATATATGTGTGTGTTTTATTGAGTCTACTTGTATTTTTTTTTTTAATGTTATGTATGTACATGACATCATCTCCTCCATACTGGGCTGTAGAGTACCTCTCGGCGCAGTAAAGGAAGCTCTTCATGCTCTATAGTTATCCTCCTCCCCAGATTGATCCTTAATCTAGATTCTAGATAACCTTTGAAAATGTGCTAACTTTAGATGGCTTGATGTAAACCTCCAAAGGGCAACTCCTATCAATTCAACTCTGATTCAAAAAATTTGCCAAAACAATAAGATTCAATATCGTTGGTCCAAATGAGACTTTATATAGTGTGGAGAATGAAGCTCTTCATACTCTATAGTTATCATCCTTGCCAGATTGATTTTTAGCAAACAAACCTCTGACAGTTTTCAAATCCACCACAGCTGGAGAGATTTCTCAAGAAGGATAAAAAGAGGTATTTGCAATAAAGTTAAGTGTTGATGTACCTAATCTTCCTTTCCAAATAGGAAGTTCAAGTTCACAATTTCCAAGTAGATGAAAATAGACAAAATATTTAATCTATTCTACATCATTATTTCCAAAACTATATGACAAAAAACTAGCTACCCCAGAGAAAAATGTGTTTCATGAAAGGTATTGAATCCCTACCTCATACGTCACAGTGCCAGTCGGCATCCCTGTATTAAGAGTCACATTTGAAATTGTTCCATTAGCTGAGAGCACACACACTGCCCAAGGTCCTTGCTGCAAGAACTCTGATATCTTCTTCGACACATCCTACATAACAATTACCATGTTATAACAATAGTGTCAATTTGGGCATGTCGCGCGTTCACAAGAAGTCCCCAAGATTATTCCTGACATGACTAGAAAGAATTTTACATATGTATAGGAATCATCCCCAGCTAAATTGTAAGATGAAACAGAGCATATATATCAACAATGCTAGAGATGAAGGCTATTGAAATGTCCACATTGATAATAAAATATAAAATGCAACTAAATAATCATCTTACTCTATTAATAAAGGCTATTCCAGTATATTGATTGTCAGCATTGACAACTCCAATAAACGTGATCAAGGAAATTGAGAAATTGCAAAAATATTTTCTTTGGGGAGGTTCTACTTCTGAACGCAAATGGCCATTGGTGACCGAGAAACGGGTTCGCCAACCAAACACTAAATGTGTACTTGGATTCAGAAGGATGAAGGATTTCAATAGACTCCGAAACGTAAGATTATGTGGCGATAGTTAACTGACAAAACACCATTGTGGGCCACTCTTTGGAAGGAGTATATAGATTAACATAAACTAGCAGGATAAACTTATTACTAAGGGCCACTAACTTAGCCACGGGATCATTTATATGGAACAGTACTCACTGCTACACAAGCTTTAAATCTGATTCAGAAGTTTGGATTTTAGAAAATAAAGGATAGCTGGACTGCCTTATTTTGGGAAGACCCTTCCGAATAAGCGCAACCTTTAATTTCTTATCCACAGTTGCAGCAAGCTTGCCACATCTTTCATTGTGAGGGATGGAAAACAGTTGATTATTATTTGGAGGATCGGCATACTCGAATTCGAAGCAGCATATTTCAGGAAAGGAGAATTTAGACTCCAAGTTGGGCTCCCAGTATCTCTAATGGAGCACAAGATCTTCTGTGGGGATGATTATAGAAATGAAAATTTCAATTTAAGCACAAGATAGAATAAGTTAGGATGGCGAATACAAAATCAAGCCCCAGGGTGAATACACTGTTTTTTAATACAGCTGAAGCTCAATCGCACAGATTTAATTAGCAGCAATTAATCAAATATACAGACAAAAAACAATCACACAAGAATAAACACCAGATTTATGTGGTCAAACCCTTCACAAGGGAAACATCCACGGGGCAATCAAATTCGGTTTATTATGTTCAAGGGAGAATTACAACAGCCAACATGTACATCAATCCAACCCCTCAACCCTGCGCATCTATCAGCCTATAAGGCTTACAACAGTTAGATACAATAAAAGCGTCTCTAACCAAACAACTATGTTTCGTTGATTTGTCTCAACTGAAGGCTAAATGTTAGGATCTGAAACCGTCCACATTCCATGTTGGGAAATTCGTTGGCACTGTTCAACAATCTCCACCTTGACAACAATTTACCTGAATTTCATGCCCAGTTTTATTCATCACCTCTTCTGCAAGCAAAGAGAAGCCAAGCACCATCGCAGCTTCTCTAACAGTACTAGCTTTGTGAACATGTCTGCACAGTTCTCCTTTGTATGGACATTTTCCAGAGACACTCCTCTTTCATCAACAACCTGTCTTACAAAATGGTATTTAATAGGAATATGTTTTGTCTTACTGTGATAAGCTGGATTTTTAGCCAAATGAAATGCACTTTGACTATCACAAAACAGTTTTAACTTGTCCTGCATCCTTCCAAACTCACCCAGTAAACCTTTAAATCAGATTGCTTCTTTGCAAGCATGTGAAGCAGCTACATATTTTGCCTCTGTAGTGGATAAAGCAACAATATTCTGAAGCTTTGACATCCAACTAATAGCTCCACCTGCAAGAGTAAAGACATATCCTGAAGTTGATCTCCTTTTGTCTAAGTCACCTGCAAAATCTGAATCAACATATCCACAGACTAAATCACTACCATGTTATAGGTGATACAATACTTACTAGTGCCTTTCAAATAGCGAAGCACCCATTTCACTGCTACCCAATGCTCTTTTCCTGGATTTGCCATGTACCGACTGACAACACCCACTGCATGTGAAATATCTGGTTTTGTACTAACCATCGCATACATTAGACTCCCTACTACATTAGCATACGGTACACGAGACATATTATCCTTTTCTTCATCAGTACTATGCCATAAACTTGAAGAAAGCTTAAAATGAGGATCCAAAGGAATTGAAACCAGTTTCACATTGTTCATACCGAACCCGATAAGTATTTTTTTCATGTACTTTTGTTGTAATAACCAGAGCTTACCATTTTTTCTGTCTCTGTGTATCTCCATGCCCAAGATTTGTTTTGTTGCTCCTAGATCCTTCATATCAAACGTCCTAGCCATCTAAGCCTTTAACATGTTGATCTTTGTCATGCTCTGGCTTGCTACAAGTATATCGTCAACATATAGCACCAAAATAATGAATATGCCATTATCCAACATTTTGAAATAAACACAATGATCATACTCACTCCTTGTATAATTCTGGCTCACCATGAAAGAATCAAACTTCTTGTACCATTGCCTGGGAGACTGCCTCAAGCCATACAATGAATTCTTGAGGTTGCAAACAAATCTTTTCCAGTGATCCTGAACAAACCCTTCTGGTTGTTCCATGTATATTTCCTCATCTAAATCTCCATGTAAAAATGTTGTTTTAAAATCTAGCTGCTCTAATTCCAGATTAAATAAAGCAACTAGTGCCAACACAACCCGAATTGAAACAAGTTTAACTACTAGTGAAAAGATTTCATGGAAATCAATACCTTCCTTCTGCGAATAGCCTTTTTCCACCAGTCTTTCTTTGTACCTCTCAACCTTATTATCAGCACCCCGTTTTAGTTTATAGACCCACTTGCAACCTACAATTTTCCTATCTTTTGGGAGTTCTACCAGGTGATATGTTCCATTCCTTTCTAAGGCATCCATTTCCTCTTTCATTACTTCCTTCCATTTTGCACTATCAGACACCTCCATTGCTTCCCGAAAGCAAGTAGGCTCCTCGTTATTAGTAACCAAAGAAACAGATGAAACAAAATCACCATACCTTCTAGGAGGATTCATGACCCTTGTATATCTCCTTAGAGATGATTGTGGTATATCCACATTTTCCTGATTATTATCTGCATCCACATTTTCATCTGCAGAAACATATTCATGAACCTCTTCCTGAACTTCTTCATGTTCATCTTCTTTTCTAGACGAACGAGTCTCAAACTGGATCTGTTGAGTTTGTGGTATCTGCGCCTATTTCATTTCAACATCTACATCTGATTTTATAAATATTGATTCATCAAATATTACATCCCTGTTAATGGTGATTTTGTGGGCAATAGAGTCCCACAATCCCCGCTTATTTTGTAAATACCGATTCATTAAATATAACATCCCTGTTTATGGTGATTTTGTGGGCAGTAGGGCCCCACAATCTATATCCCTTAATTACATCACCATACCCAACAAAGATAAGCCTTTTTTATTTGGGACCTAATTTAGAACGTTGATGGTTAGGTATAAGAGCATAGGCTTCACAATCGAAAATCTTAAGGTTCAAATAATCACAAGAGTGACCAGTCCATACCTCTTCTGAAATCTCACATTCAATTGCAGCCGATGGTGATTGGTTAACCAGATAACAAGTTGTAGAAATTGCTTCTTCCCACAACTGTTGTTGCAACTTGGCATTACTAAGCATGCTCCTTTCTCTCTCTATAAGAGTCATGTTCATGCATTCAGCAACACCATTTTGCTGAGGTGTATAGGCAATGGTTTTATGCCTCTCAATCCCCGCTTATTTGCAATAGTTTTCAAATTCCATAGATGTGTATTCACCTCCATTATCAGTTCTTAAACATTTTATTTACCTGCCAGTGCTCTATTCAACCAAAGTTCTAAACTGCTTAAAGACGGTAAAAACATCAGCTTTTCTTTTTAACAGATAGACCCACACCTCCCTAGAGAAATCATCTATAAATGTAACAAAATATGATGATCCTCCATACGAGACTATAGGGGATGGTCCCCAAACATCTGAGTGAATGTAATCAAGAACACCTTTACTATTGTGTCTTCCTGTTTTAAACTTCTGCCTACTCTGTTTACCATAGATACAATGCTTACAGAAATTTAAATTCAGATACTTCAAACTTGGAAGAAACTTACGATCTACAAGTACCTTAAGTCCTTTCTTGTTCATATGACCCAACGTTGATGCCATATACGAGCGGAATCACTTGCATTTTCACATATTGTTGTTGTTGTTGCTACTTGATCTAACTTAGTTCTTTCTTCAAGCTAATAAAGGTTCTCAATCTTGTTCGCCTTCATGACCTGTAAGATGCCTTTGAACACTTTCGTCACTCCACCTCGAATTGTACACTTGTATCCAGTAGAATCTAGGACTCCCAAAGATATTAGGTTATTTCTAAGTTCAGGTACGTGCCTCACATATGTTAATGTTCTTATAGAACCATCATACATTTTAATTCTGACGCTACCAATCCCAACAATCTTACAGGAAACATCATTTCCCATAAAAATAACTCCATCATCTATAGGTTGATATGTGGAAAACCCATGTTTATGTAAGCACGTATGATTTGATGCGCCATAGTCTAACAACCAATGTTGATCATGATGTGAAGCATTAGAAATAGACAGAACCTCGTCAGTCATACCTAAACCAGAAGTTGAACTTGTTTCTATTACATTTGCTTCCTTTACTTCTTTTGTAGGGTCTTCTTTGGAGGCATGTTGTCATTTCCAGCAATCTTTCTTCAAATGTTTGAATTTGCCACAGTACCAGCACTTAAGTTTACTCTTCCTCCCTCTTGACTTAGATCTAGAAGAACCTCTCTAATTCTGCTCTTTATCTTTGGATCGCCCTCTGACCACCATTGCCTCAAAAGTTGAGGTTTCTTGACTAGATTTTCTCCTCATCTCCTCAGCCAATAAAGCTCCCAAAACAGTGTCATAATCTAGAACATTTGTTGAGCTAAAACTTATAGAGGTAACTAAATGATCCCAAGACTCCGGCAACGAACACAATAGTGTCACTGCCTTGTCTTCGTCTTCGATTTTTACTTCTATACTAGCCAATTGAACTATAAGAGTATTAAAGGTACTTAAATGGTCAGCAATTTTCAACCTTCTTTCATTCACAAACCATACAATTGCATCTTCAAATAGATTCTATTAGTTCGGGACTTTGTCATGTAAAGTCCTTACAATCTGGTCCATAGACTTGATGTTGTTTCCTCTCCTACTATATTAAACAAAACATCATCTACAAGGCACAGACGTATAGTACTTAGTGCTCTTACATCCAGATCGACCCATTCATCATTTGCCATGGATGTCGGTTTCTTTGATCTGCGTGCCAATGCTTTTTGCAAACCCTGTTGCACGAGCAAATCCTTCATCTTGAGCTTCCATAACTCAATGTTGGTTTTTCCATTAAATTTCTCAACTTCAAATTTCGAACTTTGAACCTTAGCCATAGGTTCAAGCCCTCAACAGCTCACCAGCCAAAAAATTCACCTTTCCCTCACACTCACCAGCCCAACAAATTTACCTCATTGCTTTAAGAGGATGGTGTTGCCTTAAACTACACTGGGGGCGCCACTTTTAAGAATGGCGCTCCTCTAAGGCTGCTTGGGTAGCGCCAGTTTTATGAATGGCACTCTGTCTCTGTGGAAGGGGGGGCACCAGTTTATTAACGCTCCTGTCGACTTGAACTGGGCACATCGAAGGGGGAAAAACTCGTGTTTCTTAAGTGTTGGAGCATCAGCACACCCCTACCATTGCCTAGGGAGCGTCAGTGTATTAAAGAGCACTGGATCAACACTCTCAGAATGCAAAAAACGTCTGGGCTCCTCAGTACTAAGATCTGCCTGCCCTCACCTGTCAAAAACACATCCAAGGGTTCTTGCGCTCACAAAGATCTGCAAACAATTCGACTTGACTCACCTATTGCACCTGCTCCACAAGCTTTGATACCACTTGTTATACAGCGGAAGCTAAATCGCACAGATTTAATTAGCAACAATTAATTAAATACACAGACAAAAAACAATCACACAAGAATGAACACCAGATTTATGTGGTAAAACCCTTCACAAGGGAAACATCCACAGGGCAATGAAATTCCGTTTATTATGTTCAAGGGATAATTACAACAACCAACATGTACATCAATCCAACCCCTCAACCCTACGCATCTTTCAACCTATAAGACTTGCAACAATTAGATACAATAAATGCGCCTCTAACCAAACAACTATGTTTAGTTGATTTGTCTCAACTAAAGGCTAAATGTTAGGATCTGAAACCGCCCACAATCCATGTTGGGAAATTCGTTGGCACCGTTCAACATGTTTGGCAGGCAGACG
Organism: Picea engelmannii; assembly: GCA_009831015.1. NCBI lineage: Eukaryota > Viridiplantae > Streptophyta > Pinopsida > Pinales > Pinaceae > Picea > Picea engelmannii. The sequence goes on from ML791542.1 coordinate 102,776, forward strand.
GTCTCATTGGGAATGGCTCCAGTTCAACGTAGATAAGTTAATGTCTAGAAGGGAATTTGGAATTTTCGATCATGGCCAAAAATAAGCCTCCTTGAAGTTAACAGTGAAAGGTTGTATTTTCACATGAAACAAAATTCAAAAAATGGGATAACATGGAACAAAATTCAAAAAATGGAATACGATGGTCCGTGTTAATTTGCCTTCTGCCATCTACCTAAAGAATCTATTCAATTCAATTCAGTTGGAAAAAGGATGAGCGTGTTTATAGGTATGATAGAGTTAACATTTAATAATGAGCGCATCATGTATTACATAGCCGAGGACTTTATCTTACGTTAAAAACGTGGTGACATAATAAAGTGACTTAGAAGTTCATTAGCCATGAGTTACTTTAGAGTTACGTGGTGACATAATAAATTGACTTAGAAGTTCATTAGCCATGAGTTACTTTATAGTTACGTGAGTAGTTTCATAACCTACGTCGCTTCCATGAGACATCTGTATCGACTTTTACACATTGAATAATATTAAATATCTCTTTTCTCTCTGCAAGTATCTTCCATGAGACAGCTCTATTGACTTTTATACATGGACTAATATTAAATCTCTTTTCTCTCTGCACATATTTTCCGTATTTGTTATGTGCAACTCTAATATCGTATCAGAGCGAGGGGACAACATGAGCATTTAGGAGGTCAAAGCCCAGTAGCAGAAGGTATTTGATGAAGCACATTGAAGAAAGAACACTTAATCACGGGAACGTGGCCAGGAAGATTGGCACACGAGAAAACGGATCAAAAGTAGAGGACAATAGAGAAGAAAAGGAACACACATACCATGCATGAAAAGCCACGGCAAAGCTCAGAGATAAGTCTTCTTGTCTACATAATTTTATGTGACGACCAAAAAGACGCAATTGTAATAATTTAGGAGCGCATTGTCTTTACAATTAAAGATAAGAATGGAAGGGAAAGGAGATCAAAGGCGTAGTTGGAAGGGAAACAAGATCAAAAGGATAGTACATGAAAAAAATGATCTTAGATCGGTGAAATACCTTGAGATAAATCAATCAATCCATAAAACATAAGATAAATGGTCAATAAGCCATTGACTGTATTGTAGGCTAAACTTGCAATTATGCATGACAGAGTGGAAGAATCACATACTCCGTTAATTCAAATTTGTTCTGTACAAAGTTGTTTCATAAGAATAATAGCACAATGAATATCAGCCTAAAGAATTTCACTTTCTACCACATTCTAGAAAACGGAACAATTAGGATGAAGGGACTAGTCTATGACCAGAAAATACATCATTAACTAGAAGGCAACCTAGAGAATGAAGGATGTATACAAATAAAACATTGAGTAGTAATAGGTCACCTTACAATTATGTATGTAGGCAATAGGTCACACCTTACAATTATGTATGTAGGTAATAGGTCGCACCTTACAATTATGTATGAAACATTGAGTAGGATATAGCGCCCCTTACAATTATGCATGAAGGAATTGTTTTGACTAGTATATGACAACAAAACACATTATTGGACTACAAAATACATTATTGGTAACCCAAAGGAATGAAGGATGTATTAAAAAAAACACATTGAGTAGGTTACATGTCACTTTACAATTTAAGGGATGTTTTTTCATGTTCACAGATGATATCTTTAATAAATTCATTAACGTAAATTAGTGTACCTCATTTAAAGGGATTTAAATTGGGTACATGTTGACATGGAACTAATTAAATCTCCAACAACATTAATGAGAATTAATTGAACTAACCCTTTAGACTTTTTACAATCAAGATAAATCAAGCATATACTAACACGGAACTAACCAAATACCCAACAACATTTACACCAATTAATTAAGCTAACCCCTTTAAAACCAAAATATAAACAACTAAAATATAACAATTTAAAAAAATAAAACCTATATATAATATGAAAAAAATACAAATCTAAAACTATGACAATTAAATATAAATATTATTATATAATAAAATATTAACAATTAAATATAAATATTATTATATAGTGAAATATTAAATATTCCATCAAATTGTAACTTGTGGCATAGTGGTTGCAACAAGCATTACAATGCAAATGATCCAAATTCAAACTCTACCCAGTATAAAATGTGTGGTTTGGCAAATTTTGAAGGTTGCTTCCATTGAAGTGGTGCCACGATAAAGTGGAGGTGGAGTTCATAGCCCTTCGAAGATCAAAAAGGTGTTTGCCTAATGAAAGAAGTAAATATTAAATATTTTAATAATAAATAATAAGTTCTAAAGCTGAATTGGTTAAATTATCCATCCAAAGATGTTGCTAACAAGGAGGCCATATATCATATATTTAATATGATTTAAATCTGATCAAGTTCCTCGATATCACTCATGACTATGATGACTAAATACCTTCCATTTGAAAAAAAAAAAATCTCACGGAAAATTTTTTAATATATATATATATATAATATTAAATATTAAATATATTTTGAAAACACTAAAATTTAAAACTTAAACACCTCAACTTAAAAATTAAATTTAGCATCTTTAATTTAAAACTTAAAAACCTTTTCAAATCATTAATTTTTATAACTTGTATGCATAAAGTAAGGCTTCATTATTACTTCTTAAAATGGATTGAGAATATTGGATATATTGTAAAAACTTAAGATGCATACCCGGAAGTTAGAAAATGTAAATGCAATATAAAGATGGAAGTTAGAAAATGCAAATGCAATATAAAGATGTAATTCCAGGAGAAACGCTCTTACTTGATGGTTAATCACTAAGCAATAGAGCTTCATAGCGCACACACCTATTTAGGCAGTCTTGAAAACAAATGTTTGCTTGAGGACCTATAGCACTCTATAATCTTTTATATAAAAGAGCATGTAAAATTATTTATCAAATAATTGTAACAAGAACCCTAGTTATAGTGTCCCTGAAATAATAACCCTAACTATAAACAATGTAATTATGTAATATTTTCCAGTTAGTAATTGAAAACAAGATCATATCAATTCTAGAGTGAACGTTTATGTGAAAAATGTGACAACAATCAAAATGTAAAAAACAAAATCTACTTATATAAATATTTGATGATGTTAGTTTACGAAATTAGTGGAAGTTTGTATAACAGGTGGTAGTTCGCGGGATAAACTTTGATTATAAGTCTATCTCGAATAATAAAGATACCGATACCTTACCCCATAAATGTTTCTGTGTAAAGGGTTTTACCATGTAAATATGGTGTCATATGTTTTCCCATCTCAATAGGCCACGTGAGCATTCTCTCTATCATCCCCATACGCAACCCTTTCACTCTTTCATTTCCCAGTCGTTTGTTGCTAAGTTCAATGATCAATGAAGCATTCGCTAATATGTGTTTGTTGTCGTTATCTTATTTCTCTGTTGCATATGTCATGATCTCTGTGTGTGTTATGTGGGTTTACGAACCCAACAAGTGGTATCGGAGCAAAGGTGAAGGAGGTGATTAAGAAGTCTGTCAGAGCACTGAACTGAGGAAGGGATGAGGTCTATTCATGTCACCCGTGGAAGTAGAGCCGAAGTCTGTCGTCGAGGGAAACTACGCACACACGTAGTGGAAGAGTCGTCGGGTGCAGAAGAAACCAAAAGGGCCGCTCGTCCCATTTGTTGGAGGACCACGTAGAGATAACTCATTGTTTGTTCGTGCACAGGGTTGATTCCGCGTGAGTCTGTTCGATAGTCGCATGCACCGAGAAGAAAGACCGTCATGCAGAGTACGTCAAGTTCAATCCAATGTTTTTTTAGGAAGCTGCACACGGAAAGAGGTTCAGATTCGACAGTGGATAAGCCAGGACAAAAAAAATTCATGGAGGTTTTCTTGTCTGGAGATACGTATGCAAAGGTCCGGGTAATATATATATATATATATATATATATTAAATCTGTCAAATTGAAATATGTATATTCAACAAATCCAGTGGAAGTCACAAAATTATTTTTATGTAAGTTTGAAGATATATATATATATAATAAACAAAAAAGACCAAGCCTTGTGGAGGTCACGGAGTTTGAAGTTTTTTGTGGCGAAAATATACATTTTTTTTTATTTTCAATCCTGCAAAGTTAATTTCAAAGTATATTTCGTGGAACCCACAGTATCTGGTTTTTGTGAAGATAAATATAATTTTCAGAAATCAATTTTTCAAATTGACAATTGGAGGGAACCTCTGTGTAGAGAACTAATGGTAAAGATGACGAATGCTAAATTCGAGGTTGAAAAAAAAATTAATGGTAAAAATAACTTTGAATTGTGGAAACTCAAAATGTGAAATTTGTTAGCAACAACAAGAGCGGTGATGGTAGAGTCACCACGAAAGGAAAAAAAATTATTTACTTTGGAGTTGTAGAATTATTTATTGCATGTAAATGGACATAATATTGTTAGACCTGGTTAGAAATGCATAACCCTAGTAAATCATCGATAAAGTATAAATGTAGACCTAGGTGATAGGGAGGGCGTGCAAGATGGTTTTAGTAGCCTGTGGTATGGTACCTGTGGATCGCATGAAATGAAGCCTATTCAAAAGCTTGGTACACTCCATTGTAAATATGCCTGGAAGTGAGTAGTGAAGGCTTACTTGGCCAACTTGGCCAAATTGGGTCAAGGGAATGTTCATGTCAAGGTGAAGCATTGAGACTCCATCATATGGTACCTAGAGGTGAACGGCAAAGGTTCACTTGGGCCGGCTTGGCCAAATTTGATCAAGGTTTCAAATGCAAAGTTTGAGGTGGAGCACTGAACGTGTCCAGGTTAGAAAGGTGGATCTATATTTCTCTATAAAAAGGCTGATGTGTTTAGAGCTTTTTGATGAAAAGAGAACTTGCAAGCCAATCAAGTGTTTGAGAATAGATGATGGAGGCATGTTCACATCCTTAGAATTTGGAAATTATTGCAAGGAAGCTAGGATCGAAAAGGCATGTTCAATAATGCCAAGTTGCAGCCTGAGTTGTGGGCAAAAGCAGTCGTGCTATCCAGTAAATCGGTCACCATCAATTGCAAAAGACTGGAAGATTCCGAAAAAGGCATGAACAGGTCATCTTGTGATTACTCAAATGTGAAATTTTTTGTTGTGATGCTTATGCTCTTATCAGCATTCTAAGTAGGACCTAGATCAAATAGGTAGATCTTTGTTGGTTATGGTGATGGTGTTAAGAGATGCAGATTGTGGGATCCTACTTCCCATAGAATCATCATTAACAGAGATGCAGTGTTTGATGAATCTCCTCTCATAAAATCAGACATAGTAAAAGATGAAAGGTACAAAGCATGACTAGTAGCAAAAGGGTATTTCGAAGGTATTGATCCATGAAATTTTATCACCAGTTGTTAAGCATGTTTCTATTCATGTTGTGTTAGCACTAGTTGTGTTACTTGACCTCGAGTTAGTACAACTAGATGTTAAAACAATTTTACATGGAGTTTTGGGTAAGGAGATGTATTTGCAACAGCCAAAAAGGTTAGTTCAGGATCGCAACAAAAAATTTGTTTGCAAACTCAAGAAGTCATTGTATGGCATGAAGCTCGAGCAAGCAATGGTACAAGATCCTTGATTTCTTCATGGTGAGCCAAATTTTACAAGAATAGAGTATAATCATTGTGTTTATGGTATATTCATTATCTTGGTGTTATATGTTATGCTTGTAGCAAGCACAAGCATGTTTGAGATCAATGGGTTGGCTCAATTGGCTAGGATGTTTGATATGAAGGATCTAGGAGCAGCGAAAACAAATCTTGGGCGTGGAAATACACAGAGACAGGAAAGATGGTAAGCTTTGGTTATCACAACAAAAGTATGTGGAGAAGATACTTAGGAAATTCAAAGAATAATGTGAAACCGGTAAATATCTCTTTGGTTTTCCATTGTAAGCTTTCTTCAAGTTTATGTCTTAGTAATGAAGAAGAAAAGGGTTATATGTCTCGTATATTGTATGCTAATAGAAAGTTGATGTATGTGATGAAATGGTTAGATCTTTCACATGCAAATGGTGTTGTCAGTGGATACATGGCAAATCTAGGTAAAGCAGTGAAATGGGTGCTTCGGTATTTTAAAGGCACGAGTATCACCTACAATGGTTGCAGTGATTTAGTATGTGGTTATGGTTAATTCAGAGCTTGCAAGAAAATTGGACAAGAGGAGATCTACCTCAATTATATCTTGCAAGAATGCAAAGATCTATTGGGTAAGTTTGTACAAGTGCAAGATAAGGTGTTTTGTGATAGTCAAACTGTTGTGCATCTGAGTAACCATCCAACATATCAAAATGGGACAAGGCATCATTTTGTAAGACAGGTTAGTGATGGAGGTGGAGTGGTCCATACTGTAGCAAATTGTGCAGACATGTTCACGAACCAGTATTGTTAGAGAAGTTGCGGTGATGTTTGGCTTTTCTTGGTTTGCAAAGAAGGTGATGAATGAACCAAAGAAAGGTATCAGGGAAATTGTTGTCAAGGTGGAGATTGTTAAAATGTGACAACAATCAATTAAAAGAAAAAGTAAAAAACAAAATGTACTTCGGTTTACGAAACCAGTAAAAGTTTGTATAACAGGTGGTAGTTTTCATAACTATGTAACGGTTCCAAGATAAATGTATATCTATGAAGCTCAAGAGATGTATCAAGGGGGTAAGCCTGATTGTAAATCTAACTTAAATAATAAAGATACCAATACCTTGCCTCATGGATGTTTCCTTATAAAGGGTTTTACCATGTAAATATTGTGTCGTGTGTTTTTGTTGTTATTATCTTATTTATATGTTGTATATGTCATGATCTCTATGTGTCGTAAATGGATTTACGGACGCAACAGTTTAATAGTTTAATAGTAATTACATATTTCGGAGAAGTCGGAAAGCATGGCAAGATGTAAGCCCGTTGCTCAACTACGATATTCGAATATTTTATCGAGAGCTGGGAACACATGAAATAGGAATTTACCTTGTCCACACACTCAAAGCAATAAACATTGCTACACGTGATTATATTAAGGATTCTATTACGCTGAAATTGCATATG
>ML791542.1:110630-134241 GCA_009831015.1 Picea engelmannii
AAATCAGTTTAAAACCTTATTTCTACGAGTTAAAGTGGAGGTTAAGAGATTAAACCCCTGCTTTTAATTTTAGGGTGGTACTCAACTGTGAGAAACTTTCCTAAAGGTACCTGCATTATTTCTTCGAGGTAAAATGGAGTCTTGGCACTTGAATTCTAGATTCTTTTCATTTTATTAGAGAGATAGCTTTTCCAAAAATGTACTCGGCAACAGCATGTACTCAGCGACAAACAGCTCCCCCCACTTAACCACATATGGAGCATACAAGTTGCATACACAGCATGCACCTAAGGATGAAGTATGAGCCAAAACTTTTAGAAGACTAGTATTGAGAACTTTCTTGGATAATACAAGAAAGGAACAGAAGTAAAACAATAAGACTACAAGTCGGGAGGACCATTTACAGAAGGGGGTCTAAGAACTTTAACGTATCAATATCTTCCACGATCATAAATAAAAGCAGCCTATTTATTTAGTTGGTTCCATTATTGTGGTATTGGAGATCCCTCACACTAAATATCTATGGTGCATTGGTTTTTGGAACTGGGGACTCGTTCCTGGGATGGTTAGAGTGCACTTTCAAATTTTTTTAGAGAACAGTTGATTGGGGACGGCAATTTTATATATATATATATATATATATATATATTATAATTCGCTATAAACATTTGTAGTCATTTCAAACTTGTAAGCATAACAAGTCATATTATATAGTATTATACATGGCTTTTACACTTGCCAATTCTGAAAAAGCTTGAGCAATTTAAAAATGGTCAAGTGACATTCCATTATTTGCTGCTAGACATGAGCAAAACGCAATTTAGATTTAGGAAACTTAAGTGAGAACTGTCTCTCTAGCAGTTTTTCTTCCTCATATTTCTTGTTAATGATGATTATGTTAAAAGTTAAAACATAAAAGGCATTCAATTCTCAATAGGTTTTGCAGATTTACATTTGTGTTGAAACCCACTATAAAACTCTTTGGTTCTGTAAAGAGATTAGATTCATATTTCAGATAAAGAAGGTGATTGAAAAGGAATTTATTCAAACATTCAGTACCCAATCTAAGTCACTACCATTTGATTGTTTTCACAATGTTCGAGGTTGGGATGGTGGAAGCACTAGACTTGAATGACTCCTGGAAACCCATGTACAATATGTAAAAGCTAAGATTACCAGAAAAATGAAAAGAACAAGAGCAGTAACCACAAGGATCAGCCCTTTGAAATGTTGCATTTCCTGTTTTTTTTTACATGGAAGCTTTGCTTGTTGTAATTTTGTTGCTGAAAAAACAATATTTAAATCACTAGAAACCCATCATACAAAACCCATGTTTTGAGCTGCAACTTGTACCACAGATTTAGATTCAGTGCAATACAAAAATAATCGATGGGAAAAATGATCATATTGTCCAATCATCAATTTCCATGATTGTCAAAACTGAAGATACATGCCCAGAATATCCCCGAAATCTGCCCAGAAAATCGCTGAAATTTGCCCAGAACATCCCCAAAATCTATCTGGAACATCCCTGAAATCTGCCCAAAACGTCTTGGGGACAGCCAGCAAGTCCCCGAGTCCCTGATGGAGTCCCCAACAGTTTGGGGACGTTTCCTAAGGGTCCCCAAGTCCCCGAAACGGGGGAATGGCACGGGTACACAGGTTTTTTTTGGGGGGGGACGAGTCCCCGTGTAACATATCTAAATATATATACAGTAAAAATTAAATATTAAATTACAGATGGTAGTCCAAGGGTTTAGTTTAACTAGTTGTCGTCGATGTTGTTGGGATTTGGCTAACTCTGGCTCCATGCCAAAAGGTGCCTGGTTTGAATCCCTTTGGATGAGATACCCTAATTTACACTGAGGGGTTTACTAGAGATGCCATCCACAAATGTGGGAAAGCATCCCTTGGGTTTCCCCACAAAGTTTTCCTTGGGAAAAAAAATAATTACATATGAAACTAAGAAAACTGTTTACAACTGACTGAGAATCAACATGTTGATGTGTCATAAAGTATCTCAACAGTAGCTTTATGTTATGTTAGAATAAAACTAGCTTTGTTCAGGTATGGAAACAGTTAATATTTACCATATTCAAGCAATGATGTAAATCCATTCATTCCAGAGATATGACATCAATATCTAGTGACTGTCTCACATGTGCATTAAATTAAAACCAGCGTAGATCCATCTTAACTCCAAATCTCTTAAACACCAAGAGAAATCAAAAAACAAAAACAATTAAGATACAAATTTCTCAGTCCATAAATATCCCAAGTTAAGATGGATCTACAATGATATGATATATATATATATATATATATATATATAAAAGCTTGATGTTATACAACTCACTGTGCTGTGATATTGTTAGTTGAAAAAATACAGTTAGGAATGATGCCAAACAAAATTGACTGGGATTCTTATTCTTCTGGTAGTGGACATAATTTCGTTTTTACAGTGTTATTTTTTATATATATGAGGATTTTTGAAGAATTATTATTTAATCCACATAAAAAAATTTATTATTATATTTTTTTTTCTATAATATATTATATTAGATAAACATGTGTATCTCAACGTCATGGATATACGGATGGGACGGGACGAGCGTTACAATCTCTCCGATAAATCCTGGTACAAAGAGAGCTAATATCCCAGAAATAAAAACATAAATCCCAGAAATAAAAACACGGGGTGCATAATAATTTGGCCTCTTCTTCTTATTTCAAACAATAAAAGGCGATGGACAGAATTGGCTAGGTTCAACTTAATACATAAATCCATTCAAAGATGCAACTTCAATATACGTTGACTGTTTCATATGTGCATTGAATTGAAAAGAGGCCCAATGTCCTAAAGTAAAACACAGATGAGTTAGAAAGGAAGAAATTGCACAAACATCTCAGAGAAACTGAAAGATACGTACTTCCCCTTTTGCAACTGTGATGATGTGTGGAGTAAATCCATGACCCGCACTCCCTGTGAGAGACACAGTTGTAAGTAACAGAGTAACAGCAATTCATTGTCGAGGAATGGCCTCAAGAACAATTCATACACTAATAGCCTATTATAAAATCACTCAGCATCTAAGACACATTTGTATATTTTGACATCTAATTTAAAAAACACAATAAAAAATAAACAAAAGATTTGAAGAACGAATATCAAATTCACTGTAGGCATAAGTGTTTAATAGGCCATTTATACAAACCATCCAGGTCTAAATAGATGGAATTCAACAATGTGCTCGGTACAGATTGTCATTAAGATCCAAATTTTCATACCTAAAAAAATATGTTATATCACACAAAAAGTGCAAATCCAAATTTAATCCAAATTTAAAATGGAGTTTATAATCAATTGCTTATTGTGCATTTGCAGCTACCAAGAATGGAATATGCTGAATAGCACACCTGTGACACATATTGGTTGATCTACCTTATACCAGAAAGAGGGATCTGTGGATTTGCATATATTGACCTATTTCAAACATTACTACAAGCTTGCAGGATAAAGGAAGATAAGATTAAGAAACTTACAGTGAACTAGCATACAGAACAGCATGCAAGCCCTTTAAAACGCTAGGCCTTTCTACGAAGATACCGAATTATTTTAAATCAGTCAAAGTTAACTACAACTGAACCTCCACATATTATGACAGAAGTGGTGAGAAGTACAAAACACAATCAGTGCATTTATGACACTCTTTATTACATAGAGAAGGAATCCAAAACTTGGAGGGCATTTCCTGCATGTTCTTCCACTAGGGGGAAGCTAAGTAGCCTGCGCCAAAGCCAAGCCTGATGGAAATCCAACTAAAATCTCATATCTCAATTTCCTACAAATTTTCTGCAAGCTAATCAGACTCACTAATTCTGTTGAGGTAAACTTTTCTATTAGTTCTTAAACATGTTGAAGTTAGTCACCTGTTCGTAAACTTCCCTTCCAGGTGATGAAATTGAACTTCACACAAACAGTAGTTTAGCTAGAAATCAAACCCATTCTAATGCATCCAGTAGTAGGAAGCAAAGTACTTAACCTACTTACACTTTCTCCACTGGCACCTGACACAAACCTGACCTAATCATGCTACAGTTGTCTAGACATTATGGTAAGTGAAATGAAGATTCAATTAAATATGCCAACTGCTAATAGGAACTAATTCCATCTTACTGCAAAGCGGAGGACCTAATATTAACTACTGAAATTCAGAACAAACCTATGCCAATAAGAAACCAGTTTTAGTTTGAGAATTGGTCATATTTCAGTAAAAGAAAGCCCGTCAATGAGATGTGAGTGAATTTTAAGATAGCAGTATCTATCTATCACTAATTTTTTTTGACATTAAGAAAATTAAGGTAAATTCCATAATTTAACATAATGATTCAATTAAATATATCAATTGTTGAAAGGAACTAATTCCATTTTATTGAGTGAAGAATCTAATATTAACTATTAAAATTCAAAACAAATATATGTCAATAAAAATCAGTTTTATGATAAGATTTGATCACATCTTCTGGGGATAAAATATAAATAAATTTCAAAATCATATAATTTAGTCATAAATATGCTTAAAAAAGAGTGAGTGAATAAAATATAAGTAAATTTCATTAGTCGTAGTTATACTTTTTGCATTGAGAGAAACGAGATGAATTCTGCAGTCTGAATGGTGCATTGAGTCTGGACATAGTAATAGAAAGCCATCTAAAACCTGTGCATTGAGTCTGGACATAGTAATAGAAAGCCATCTAAAACCTTTTTCTTTCATGCTTACTTGTTAATAAATATCATCTTGATTGATATATAAAGAACTCTGAACCCCAAACTCCCCATTGACACAGTACAACACCCAATTTAAAAGCATTGACGGTTTTAATCCTCCCTATTGCTCATGTTAACATTGGAGTAGCACAGAATTAATCCCTTTCTCGGAATCTAACTTTAAATGAGATAATTAAATTACCATACACAACAACACGAAATAAATAAGGAAGGTAAAGAACGACCATGTACCAAGTGCAGCCATCTGAACTTTCTTGTTGGAGCCAGAGCCGGAGCCGCGGGCTCGTTTTTCGGATAATGAATGTGAGCTCGGAGTCATTGGAGAGAGTCCCAAACCTACTCCATCGCTACTGTATTTTCTGGGTCTTCCTCTCTTTTTCTTCAAAGGCTCCGAACGAAACCCCATATTCATTCCCATTCTAGGAGGCAGTGGATTACGAGGACCCGGTGAAGAAGCAGGTCCTTCTTGAGGAGAATTATTTGGATTGGCATTGCCAATAGCTAAAGATGAAGAAGGATTGGGCATGTAGCGCAGTGAAGCGGGAGCGCCAATGCCTCCCTGTTGGATGTAGAACGGATTGACATTAGAAATAGCATTGTTATTAGCAGCAGCAGCATTGAGATTCGTGGGGCCGTGGAGGTGATGATGCTGTTGGAATCCTGCGTGTAAGAATGAAGTCGGCCCTGAACTATGAAGGCCGGGGAAATCTCTCCTTTCATTCATAAATACTCTTCTATACTCTGCTTAATTCAGCTTATATGCTTGGATTTCTTTATAAATCTCAGTGTAGTTATATGGAATTTTTTGTGTGTTTTCTATAGCATCACTGAAAGCAGTAGAGATTCCAGATCTGAATAAGAGTAAATTTTAGTGTGAAAAGAAGCTGATCTTGATCTTAGCTGCTGAGGCCACCGGATTTGTAACGTTTCGAATGCTGAGAGCCGCCGCCCGGGGGCTCGAACCGTCCACCACAGCGGGAGGACAAAAGAATGTTGCTCTTCTGCAAAACCCCGGAGATTTAAAGGCACCCAACACAAAAAATATAAAAAGATTTAAAAAGATTTGAAAAAGATTAAAAAGACTTTTAAAAGAAAAAACCTGAGTAGACAGTGGTGTAAAAGCTCAGACAGAAAGATCCGCAGGGCATTAAAAAAATGAGCGAGAAAGACAGATGGATCTGGAATTTAACCCCATAATAATAATTTAATATAAGAAGAAAAAAGAGGCCTCCCCTGCCCTCCATTCCATTGCCTTCCATGCATCCATGGATACACAACCATGCATGTGGATGTATGCATGTACACATGCATCTTGCCTTCCTTTATGACCGCCATTGTTGAACATTGCAATCCAATTTCAACCGTTCAATGGAGCCCATCGACGGCATGGCCGGTCATGTACGTTAGTGGTAGGACAGGTGGCTTGGGTAGGGTAGGTTCGGGTCACCGTTTATGGGTTTGATTGCTCGCTTATCCAATCTTCAACAACCATGACCATGCCTATTTAAAACTTTTCCCTGTTTAGGTTTCTTCTCTCTCACCGATCCTAACCTTTCTCGTGCATGGTTTTCCACCTCTAACCCTAGGTTTGGGATAAGGGGGCATTGGAACTTGTAGTTCTTTGCTAAAAATAGGTGTTTAGTAAAATTAATGAATCTAGTGCATGGTTTTCCACCTCTAACCTTATGTGTGGGATAAGGGGTATTGGAACTTATAGTTCTGTGTTAAAAATAGGTGTTTAGTAAAATTAATGAATTTTGTGCATGGTTTTTCACCTCTAACTATATGTGTGGAGAGGGGAATTGGAACTTAAAGTTCTAGTTCTCGGTTAGTTTTAGGTGTTTAGTAAAATTAATGAAAATGAGGTATTGTTATTATTTTATTAGGGTTTAGTTTTTGGTTAATAATAGGTGTTTAGTAAAATTAATAAAAGTGAAGTATTATTATCATTTTATTAGGGTTTAAGTTTTTCCAATAACACGATTATGTTTATAATGTTCGTGTACTTGTTCACAAAAAGTTAAGATCAAGTATTACCCCACACTCTTGACTTCTTAGTCAAATATCTATCATATTAAAAGCATCCAATGAAAACAAAAGAAACACAAAATTTTAACCATGGTGAAACTCCACCTTTGAAGTTTTGGCCCTCTTTTAGTAGACCTAGAACTTTAAAAAGACCTATAAGTAAATTAATAAGAATTTTCACTGTAATGTTTTGTTGAATTGTGACATAAATCCCTTTAAATGGGGTGTTCCCATGCTTGTTATAAATACCCCAACCTAAAACACCTTTGTTTTTTTACCTACTTCCCTTCGATAATAATTGTATAAAATCATAGTTTTAGCTTTGTTCAATCCATTTTAAAAATCAACCTTAATAGAGTGATTTAGAGTTTTGAAACTTTCAAACCTTGTTTTAAGCATAAATGGACACTTTTACTCCACTATATTGCTTGCAAACAAGGTTATAGACCCTTTAACATTTTTCAACAAATCCAAAGAGCAACTCAATATTTTTACTACAATACATTGCTAACAAAGTTATCCACCCCTTAACATTTTTCAACTAATCCAAACAGCACTTGGATCAAAGGATGAAATAATTATGTTTTTAACAAGTTGACTTATGTTTTGATAGCTATGATACCAAAACAATGCCATATCAATACATTTGTAGAGTTAATCCTCCCTGCATGGAGTTTCAATAAGATTTTAACGGGTTAAAAACCCTAATTTTAATTAAAAATTAGGACATGCAAAAGTTCTAATCATGACATTAACAATTATGAGGAGAGGTTAAAAACTTAACCTGTAAGAGGAAAAAGAGTTTTATTGTAATGATTTATTGTTTTGTCATTACAAAGCTAACGAATGCATGAAAAAAGGCAACACTATAATGACCTATTTAGATTATGATATCAATTTATTTATAATAAATAATTATCTTTATTTGTATTTTATATTATAAATTTAAAAATAAAAGGTAAAGCACAATCTCTTTATTTAAATTTTATTTTTTATATTTTTTTGCCAAAGTACATTTTATGTTAAATATGTGCATACTCTTTTTAGTATTATAGCTTTTATCTCATCTATCCAATTATTTTTCATGTTAAAAATAATATAATATTATGATTTGATCATAAATAATTATTACATAATAAAGTTACATGAGTATAATTTTATTATATTGTTATTGTTATTTTATAATTTATTTTGACAAATTATTTTAAGAAATATATGTAATTATTTACAAACTATAATTTTAATATCAAAAATAAAAATTAATTAATATTTTAAATAAATTTATATATAGTGAATATAGATTAAAACATTACCTTAAAATCGTACTACTTGAAATGATTCATTGACAATCTACTTTCACTTCTACTAAACACTTATAAATCTTAAATCATTAACCTCTTTTTTTAATATTTAAAAAAACTCTCAATTAAACAAAATTAAAATAATAAATTATTAATGGATATAAATTTATTCTTGTTTACATAATTAAAATAATGAAATATTACTACATAAAAATTTCTTCTTATTTACATAGTGAAAAAAATTAACTAAAATTCAAGGCATATTCCTGGTTAGAATTCTTCATTAAAATATCCAAAAGTCCAACCGTAATAACTCATCATAAGTACACGTACATCAATAATACATGGTGTTTGAAATGTGTAGGGTAATATTAAATTGAATGATTAATTTTGCAGAGCATGTGTCATTTTCGTTATGAAGGATCTTTTTGAGGTTCCCAAAACTTGAGGTTATGGTGAGTTGTTAATAAGTGGGATTTTGGGGATGAGCAAAGATATCCTCCTTTTGGAGGAGGAATTTGTGTTTTGGCCTTTGTGCCAAAGTATCATACCTAAATGTTATTAAAGTATCATTGTCAAGTGATATGGATCTTGTTTTATCCGATACCACTACTTAAGTGGACTTGGGACCTAATCTCCTAACATATTGGGCATCATCCCCTATACAAAAGTGATTGTAAAGTTCTCATTATATAAAGTGCATTGAAAGTATTTGTATATATTTTTTATTTATAATATTATAAAAGAAATATTTAAATTATTATAATAATAATTTATGTATAATATATATTTTTTAAATATTTATTTTATTAATTTTGATTGTAAAATTTTCATTATATAAAGTGCATGTGCATTGAAGGTATATGTATATATTTTTTATTTATAATAGTATAAATGAAATATTTGAATCATAATAATAATTTAGGTATAATATATTTTTTTAAATATCTATTTTATTAATTTTTAAAAAATACATGTTATTTCATTAAAAAATAGATGAGAACTTGTTATATAATAGGGAAAAATGAAATGTATTCTTGGATGGGGTGTTACTGAGATCATCCGTGAACACATTGCGGGGAGGCCATCTAGCTAGACAGCTAGTCACTTGGCGTTCGATACAACCTGTCACCCCACTTTAGTCACCTCATGGATTTAAGTCCTCCACCGCCACCCTCCACTCTTCACTTAAAACTAGCAGGCCACACGAATTGGAAGCTCTACGGCATGGGAGTCTTCATGGCGCTGTGCAAGATGCTTCCTCAATCACATCTGCTCCTCCAGATAGGCTTCTCTGCTCCTAAAGCCGAGCTCATGCGCTCTCATCCTCATTCGCCCCCCCACAGTTTGCATGACCAGACTATCCTGGCTCACCTTTTCTCCAAGCCCGTGCTCTTTCTCTGGTGCGACCTCCTCTTGGACTCCCGGAACTCAAGCTTGTGTTTCTCCTCTCCAGATTTACCGACCTTCTGTGTCTTCTTTCCCGGGTCGTCGGTTGCTCTCACCATGCCACGCCTCAAAGGCAAAGCCAAACAAGGTGTTGCCTGGTATGCGACTAGGGGAAGGGAGCCACCCATCCCAGACCCTCCTCCTGAAGTCGAAAACCTCCCTATCTTGGCTCATGTCGCTACGCATGTTCCCGCTCAGCCACTCCATGAGAACACCCCTGACCTTTCCCCACTCTCGAATCTGTATGCTTGTAGAATCGAGTGGTTTGATACCCTTAGCAACTCGTTGGGTTTCGTACCTCCGCCCCCCTCCCCACCTCGATGGCCTCCACCCACTCCCTCTCCCTTTCACCACCCCCCCAACACCTCTGGACCTGCCTTCTCTCCCTCCTCCTCTTTTGACTCTCCGTTGTCCGCCCACCCCCGTCCCGTTTGTGACAGGTGCGATGATTGAGCAGCGGTCATGGAAATATTGAGCGACCTTAAAAGGGACCTGGGGGAGATCAAGTCAGTTATGCTCGACATGTAGAATAGGGATGCAGAACGTTGGAGCTAAGTGGACACTCTGATGTCCTTCCTTCAAGACCTCCGGCACGCAATAGCGGACCGCGACAAGAGAAAATCCCAGGCACGCCAAGTCTACATCGAGCCGAGGCTCGGACCAGGTTTTTAAATGATTTCTTGTTTCAGGTTTCTGTCTCCTCTCGTTTCCCAGCAGCTATGGAAGGCTGGCATATGTTTAAATTCAGTTATCAGCACTTCGCCCTGCATGGCATTGAAGCTTTTTTTTGCATGGCACAATTCTATTTTTTGGACAAATGGCAGCGATGGTTTCCCAGAAGGGCACCGCTGCCACTTAGGATTATGGGACAAACGGCATCGGTGGTTTTCTAGATGGGCATCGCTGCCACGTAGGACAATGATCCACAGACAGCTGTAATTTTTTGACAGGATTTAATACAAACTCTAACTTATAAAAAAAAATAAGGAAAAATGCAATGTGAGATCTATTATCTAATAATTAATATCCATGGAGTATGAAGACATGACCCAAGTATATGTCTTTAATTCTTTCGTACTACTGTGTGGTGCAATGTCTTTAATTCTTTAGTATTGTGTTGTACATTTGCACCAGGGATATACTAACTAACAACCATGGAGTATGAAGGTGAGACCCAAGCACATGAGCCCATAACAAAACATTGAAGGTTAGTGCTTGTTGAGGGCTAGAGATGTAAAGCATATAAATCATTCACTCTTGCATTGCATATTTGTATGTGGGGTATGTTATTTAACAACGATGGAGTGTGAAGGCGAGACCCAAGTACATGTACCTATAATAAAACATGAAAGGTTAGTGTCTTTGATAATCGCAGAACAATTTCAAGACACGCATTATCAATAAATATAACTTTTATTTACACAAATGAACTCATATAACATAACCCACAAAAGAGGGGTAGGAGGACAAGTAGAAGGCATATACATCCCACAACTAATTTAGCAATATGTTGTAGGACATGCCATGACTACTATGGATAGGAGGACAAGTAGGAAGCAAATACATCCCATATCTAATTTAGCAATATGTTGTAGGAGATGTCGTGACTAGTATGGATCCAACTTTATTGGCATAAACTTCATGGCATAAGGATTGTTACACCCTTGAAGACTCCTCCCCATAACCAATGTGAGATATACACAAGAAGAAAATAGAGAGAAGAAGGGAGAGGAGATTTTAACAACATAGAAGTTATTCTAAAACGTCAAACACAATGTATGTGACTATTTGTTATTCATCATTATTCAAACACACTTACTCGTACAACACGTCTCAATTTTCCTACTAACAAATTCTTAAATTTGTTGTAAGATTTATATGTATACTCTTTATGGGGTGGCAAATCGGAGCTTTGGCTTTCTTGGGCCCATTTTAGGGGTCAATATTGATGTAGTGATTTGGAGCCCTCAAACTTTCAAACCCTATTTCTAGCATCAAATTGACATTTTTTACTCCAAAACTTTGGTAACGTAGTTCCAAACCCCTCAATGTTGTTCTACTCATTGAAATTTTTAATAGTCCAAAGAGCACCTTAGTCAGAGTTCATATTAAAGAGTTATGCCTTTGGAAACTTGAATTATGCTTTAGACACCATAGTACCAAATGGATGCCACATCAACGCACATGCGGAGCTAGTCATGTGTGGACTTTAAATAAGATTTGGGAGCATCCAAAACCTTGAACCTATTTGGGAGTTGGGCATGCAAAAACTCTAACCCTAACCCCAATAGCTATGAGAAAATGTTAAAACCTTAACTTATGAGAGATATATGGACTCTCCTCATATTGTAATGATTTATTATTCCATTGAGCAAAACAAAGGAGTGGAATATCAAAGAAAAGTAGTAGAAGACAACCCTATAGTATCTTATTCAAGCCACATTATCCATTTACTTCATAGTGAGTGATTATATTTATTTGTCTTTTCATTGTAAATCTAAGAATAAAAAAAGCAAGATAGAATCCTTATTTCTTGATATAATTTTCAGTCTTCATGAATTTCTCCAAAGTAAATCTTGTGTTGAATTTGTTAATATTGTACTCATTTTACTATTATAGTTTTTATCTTATCTTCTCAATTATGAGCAATATATTCCTCTTTTGGAGGGGAAATTTGTGTTTTGGCTCTTGTGCCAACACATCATACCTAAATGTTATTAAAGTGTCACTATCAAGGGATATGAAGCTTGTTTTATCCCATGCAACTACTCAAATGGACTTGGCATCTAATCTCTTACCATATTGGGCATAACCATGGAGTATGAGGCAAGACCCAAGCACATGAGTCATAGCAAAACATCAAAGGTTGATGTGTGTTAAGTGTTGGGGATGTAGAGGAATAAATCCTTCACTCTCGTAATGCATATTTACATGTGGGATATACTAATTAACAAGAATGGAGTATGAAGGCAAGGCCCAAGTACATGTGCCTATAACAAAACATTAGAGGTCAGTGTTTATTGATAATCGTAGAACAATTTCAAGATGTACATTATAAGTGCATATAGCTTTAATTTACACATGTGTACTCATATAACATAGTCCATAAAAGAGGGTAGGAGGTCAAGTAGAAATCATATACATCCCACAACCAATATAGCAATATGTTAGTAGGAGATGTCATGACTAATATGAATCCACATTTATTGGCATAAGCTTTGCGACATGGAAGGACATTACTTTTGCAGACTTCCCCCCTCCAACCATTGTGAGATACATAAGAAGGAAAGAGAGAGGTGTACAAGAGGAGATTCCAAAGTCAAAGAAACTATTCCATGATTACAAACATGACATATGCATTTGTTTATTGTTCATCGTTATTCAGACAAACATACACCCACATAGCACACCCCACAAAGGAGGAGGACAAGACCAAGCAAGTACTCATATTCATCCTCCAATTGATCAACCCTTATGTTAGTAAGAGGGATACTACCTTTTGGACACCCTATTGGTACAAGGAACATGGCATGTTGGGACTTATCTATTGGTGTGACTCAAGGCTCACAACCAATGTGGGATAGTACAAAAGAGAAGAGCATATTTTAAAGTTGTAGAAACTATTCCAAAATGTCAAACATAACATATCCAATTGTTTAATGTGCATTATTCATTGTTGTTCACACATACACACACAACGTGTCCTACAAAGGAGGAGGGGCAGGTCAAGAAAGCATGCATGTTCATTATGCAACCAATAAACCATTATATTAATAGAATAATCATTACTTTTTATGGAAATAAAAAGTCTTATAATTATAAAAACAAAAACAATTCCAATGCACATCATAAGTATATCTAATTTTTATTAGTCCCTGCCGAAGGCGTAGAGGGACTATAGCGATCGATAATTTGTTGACTTCATATTAATTTGTCCTTTGACTATAAATTTTTGCACAATCTCTATTGTTCGAACTAGAGAACTAAAAACATTTTTTTTTATTTAATAAAAAAAATCTTATATGTCATCATTTCATTGGAGAATAGATTCGAAGTCTTATTGTCAGCTTCGCTATTCCCAATGTTTTAAATGTTAACATATCCAAAGTTTTGATCATCTTCACTCTTTTTGATTTTTTATTATTTTTATTTAAATATTTACATATCCAAAGTTTTCATCATCAACACTCATTTTCAAGTACTTAAACATGCCTGACACAATGCATTCCTTTTTTAAATGTTTACATAGCGTGAGGCCCTTAAACAGTCATGACAGTCTTAAATGTTTACTTAACAGCCCTGACAACCTTAAATGTTTACTTACAGACCTCTCACAATACATTTCCCTCCAATTTTTGGATACAATCTTGTATGCAGTGAATTTGGCCAATATTGTTGTCCAGTGGCATTAATGGTTCATTGGTTGTTGCTTGCTCGTTGGTTCGTTGGTTCGTTGGATGTTGCTTATTGTTGTTTGCTTCAACTTTGCAAAGTTGAGGTCCTGCAGGTGCAGTTGGACCTCTTGGTGCTTGCTCACTGGTTTGTTGGATGTTGCTTATTGTTGTTTGCTTCAACTTTGCAAGGTTGAAGTCCTGTACCCACAGTTCGACCTATTCTTGCACTTTGCAGGGTTGAAATCCTGCACTCTTGTTTGCTTCAACTTTGCAAGGTTGGGGTCATGCATCCGCAGTTGGACCTATTGCTACATTTCACAGGGTTGAGATCCTGCATCCGCAGTTGGACCTATTGCTACATTTCGCAGGGTTGAGATCCTGCACCCGCAATTGGAGCTGTGATTCTGTTGTTCCCCATTCATGAGTAAGTTTCGGTACCATGGTTTCATTCCTATTCGTTGTTTGTTGTTTACTATTTACAGTTTGCAGGTCGGAATTTTCAATACAAGGAGGTGCTGAAAATCAAAATAAATATAAAAAAAACCTAGCAACAATACCTGGGTGAAAATGCTCTTACATAACATCCTTAAATGTGACTACTGGGATCAAAGAAACGAGAATGTATTGCTATCCCTGAAAAGTGTTGAACAAGAAAGCTTGTCGCCTTTGCAAAATGTTCTTGTAGATGAAAACTGCAGCTAGGTATAGAAGGACTAAGTATGGTACGAAGTTAAGCAAGTTGTAATAAAATTCGACAATATTGTCGATCCTTGCCCATTGTTATCAGTGACATATTTCAGTAGGTTATAAAAATAAAAATAAAAATTGCAGGTCCTGAATGTGAATCCTGGGTGGACGATGAAGATAAAAGGGCAAGTTAAATTCTTAGTGGGCAGTGGAGTTTGAACACTGGTTTCTTTGTAGATTATGGGATGGGGATTAGTAGACTTGTGAGAAACAAGATGTGTAGTCGCAGGATTAGGGGGATTATCAATAGGTTTAGGAAAATCAAGGGATCCTGGAGGATTAGGCTAAGGGTCCAAAGGTTTTAACTAGTACAATACTATTCAATACCTCTTAAAACGGCTGACACAAATTTTTGTTGCATAGATCATACCTTGCATCTTCATGTACTCGACTCTAGGATGGTGTTGGTTTACCCTCTTATGCAGACATTGCAAGACACTCTGTCAACTGAGGGATGGTACTAAATCACCCTCTTGTGCAACCATTGCAAACCATTTTGTTCACTGCATGTGTTTACCAAAGGGGTAAAATGTAGGCGTAAAGGGTGGAAAAACGATTCCAAATCAGAGTCCAGTAACAAAGGTGTAAAGACGGATGGTAGTGCATAGGGTAACGAAGGTGACAAATGGCTTGTATACGTGGGTATATTTGAGGAGCTTATCTCTTGCGTAGATGGTTATTATTTGCGTGGATAAGACATGGTTAACCACATGTCAGGGTTTGCAACATGGTGGACACTTGGCACTGACGAGCTTTGGTTATTGTTTCTACTTGATTAAATTAGTCTAGCTAGTTGTCTTTCGTAGTCCCACATGTACGGTGGCTAGCCTACATTTGTTGTACGTGTTCATACTACTCCGGCCCATACTACTTCGGGAGTTGTACAAATTCTGCAATCGAAAACTCTGGAAGTGTCGAATAGTCGAAGTCCTTGATAGGGATGGTTAAAGTAATCTCGGGTTAATTAACAATAGGTGTGATTTAATGACTCCGGGAGAAAGTCACTCTGGGAGACTTTCATGCTTCACATTTAGAAAACTCCCGAGGTCTCGAATTAGCGCCATGTCTAAGTATGGTTAGAAAATTTCCAAAATTTGGTAGAATGATAAATATAAAACAATATAGAAATAATAGCTAAGTGAAAATGCTCTTATAGAACATCCTGAAATGTGACTATTGAGATCACAGAAAAAGGAATGTATTACTATCCCCAATAAGTGTTGAACAATAAAGCTTGTCGCCTTTGCAAAATGTTCTTGTAGAAGAAAACTGCAGATAGGTGTATAAGGGTTGGGTATGGTGCAAAGTTAAGCAAGATGCAAGAAAAATCGACATCATTGTCGGTCCTTATCCATCTTTATCAGTGACATATTTCAATAAGTTATAAAAAATAAATTTGCAGGACCTGAAATGAAAATCATGGGTGGAGGATGAACATAAAACACAAAACGAGCCGAGTCCAAACATTAGTTCTTGTTTCTCCTTTGTTGGCAAATTAAATTCTTAGTGGGCAGTGGAGTTTGAACACTGGTTTCTTTGTAGAATATGGGATGGGGATCAGTAAACTTGTGAGAAACAAGATGTGTAATCACAGGATTAGGGGGATTATCAATAGGTTCGAGAAAATCAAGGGATCCCGGAGGATTAGGCTGAGGATCCATAGATTTTAATCATTGCAATGTTATTCAATACTTCTTAAAACAATTGACATTAATTTTTGTTACATAGATCATACCTTACATCTTCACATACTCGGCATTGGGATGGTGTTGGTTTACCCTTTTGTTCAGATATTTCAAGCCGCTCTGTCAACTGAGGATGGTACTAAATCGCCCTCTTGTGCAACCATTGCAAGCCATTTTGTTCACTGCCTATGTTTACCAAATGGATAAATTGTAGACGTAAAAGGTAGAAAAACGATTCCAGATCGGAGGCCAGTGACAAAGGTGTAAAGACAGATGGTAGTGCGTAAGGTAACAAAGAGCTTAGGAATGTGACAAATGGCTTGTAGATGTGGGCGGATTTGAGGACCTTATCTCTTGCGTAGATAGTTATTATTTGCGTGGATGAGACATGGTTAACCACATGTCAGGGTTTGCAGCATGGTGGACACTTGGCACCAAGGAGATTTGGTTATTGTTTCTTTTTTATTTAATTAGTCTATCTAATTGTCTTTCGGGGTCCCACATGTGCGGTGGCCAGCCTGCAATTATTGCATGTGTCTGTATTACTCCGGGCCTGTACTGCTTCGGGAGTTGTACAAATTTTGCATTCGGAAACTCAAGAACTGCCCAATAGCTGAAGTCCTTAATAAGGATGGTTAAAGTAATCCTGGGTTAACTAACAGTAGGCGCAAGTTAATGGCTCCAGGAGAAAGTCACTTCGGGAGACTTTCACGCTTCACATTTAAAAACTCCCGAAGTTCTGAATCGGCACCATGTCTAAGTATGGTTAGAAGAATTTCAAAATTTTGCAGAATGATAAAACTTTAGCAGGTGCGCTATAGTAGCAGGGTCACCCAGATCGCGATTTGAAAAATGCGCAGGCATGTCAATGCTCGATACAGAACCCACCTCTGTCAAAACCATACTGACATACAAAAAAGGAAATGGTATGTTCTCCTCATCTTTTTGTTCTTGAAACCATGCATTTAGTGCATTTTTCAGGTTGTCCCCTTCCAATCACATATGCCCACTTTCATGTCGTAGACACCATACCATAGCTCTTTGGAAAATGGTAGTGCATGGGGATTTTCCAAATGAATCCAGATTTTTCATTGCGGAGCAAGCATCTACGAGGACCTTGCCATCCCTTCTTTGCAGGTTATGACAGGGCAAGATTTTATTCATTGAGGCAAACCACATATAGTTGTTAGTTTTATGCTAGACTTTGGGTATTCCAAAGCATATTCCATCACCATTTCCACATCTGGACCTCATCTTGTAGAAATGATTCTTTGTAATCTGAATGGACAGTTCATTGATCTATCTCGGGATGAGTTCCCCAGTGCCCAATTTTAGAATATATTCTTCATCTTGTAAGATAATTGAAACATCTTATAATATCTTCTTCATCTTGTAAGATAATTTAAACCTTCAGAAATTGTGCTATGTGGTGGTTCCATTCCTGTGGTAAAAGTCCATAATGCCTAATTCTTCTGCTTTTGTTTATCCCACAGACCATCTATGTGAGTGTTCTGAGTGGGAGACATCAACAAGTCGTTTCAGATCTGTTTGGTGTTGATTTGTGAAGAGTGGGGATGAAATTAAATGATGAATACAATTGTAAATCTATATACAATGACTACTGAGACATTTATAAGATGCACAATTAAAATAAGTTAAAAAATTATATGTCTTAAATACTCAGTCTTTGTACTGAACAAATTTATACTATTGTTTTATTTGCATTATCTCTTATATATGGTTGAGCACTAAATATAGCTTTGTTTGTTTGTCATATGCTATAGAAACCACAAAGCACTGAATTTGAAACGAAAAAGGTTGAAGGGTACATAGCAGAATTGGTATGCAGTTCTGAACTTATAGTTATTTTTTGTTGTTGTTTGCATATTATCTAAACATATCTAAGAAACATATTGAAAATCACAACTTAAAAGATGGAGCAAGTAATAGATGTGAGTGCTATCAAATAGATACAGACTCCATTGTACATGACAACATCGACCAGGTATTGCATAACAATGCATTTTTCATATTAGATGCATTCTCGTATACTGCAGGAGATTGCCTCTTCGATGCATTTCAAGTTCTATTGCACTTTCGTTATTCCTTGACCGAATTGCGCAATGGATTGATAGATCATTTCTTGGTCTTTTTAGAAAATGGAAACATTGAAGCATTAGAGTCATATCAATACGAATTAGCATCTGATTTTATTTTCCAATTGCATGGAATACATGATCTCAGTACGTATCTTTCAAAGATGCGGTTGTATACATCTGCAACTATGCCTCCACATGAGAGAGGACTTTGGGGAGATACATTTTGTATACGGTGGTTTTCCAAGTGGTTGAATATATCAATTGGAATTTGGTCATTTTGTAGAAGGAGAAGATTCTATGGTGAGGTGGCCTCCGAACGGTTTGGATCTTACTCGCTTTCATGATTTATTGGGATCATCCTAACCTCCTCACCGTATCCTCTTCATCTTATAAAAGGAGAGGAGCTCTCATGGAGAAAGTTAGCTTGATGAGGGTTTGAGTTGTCTTGTAGCTTGGAGTTTTTGGAGCTTGTATGGTGGCTTTGAGTTTTGCTTTGTCAAGATAGATTGTGAGTGACTTTCAGATCTATGATCTCATAATCCATGGAGTAGAAGTGTGTGGGAAGAAAGGAAATGTTGGAAGGAACTTGACAACATCAAGGCATCTGGTTGTGTCTTTCTTCCACATTCTTTAATACAGATATACTTTTCTCTCCTATATGAATGTTATTTGTTCATATTGTATGATTCAATGATGACGTACATAGTTTCATATCAAATAGACTCTGTTATTTTTGTCTTCGTTGGCATGTATTCCTTTGCAGATATTTATCCATAAGCCTCGCGACGGATCTTGGATTGCATTGGTGAAGTCGGATCTTCGATATTTAAAAGGTACGTTCTAGATTCATTTCTCGTTTGATAATTGAAATCTAAGGAAAGAGTAGCGTATTGTCTCGTTTTGTTCTAGTTTTGTGGTGAAGCTAGGGGGATTGATTTGTGTCTGCACTTAACAATTAGCTCGATAACACCAGGTATCTAAGAGCAGAGTGATATGTAAACATCTTAAAATGCTGATCTAACAAATAATGTATAAACTTCTGCAATGCATAAACCATATCCAAACCTTCTCTTTCTCTCGTATTATAATTATGTTATGAATCTGAAATCTTCCTGCTTGCAAATGTTATTGGGTGATCTATATCACCTTCTCATGGTTGTGTTAATACTGCTCCAAGTGTTATTGAAGATGCATCTACATGAACATGGAACTCCTTTGACCAATATGGAAACACTAGAATTGGTGCTATCACCATTTTCTCCATTAAGATGTCCAAACTGTGTTGGCACTCATCATTCCACTGATACTTAATTTCCTTCTTCAACAATTTCTCCATGGGCGCAATAGTCTGTGCATATCCCCTTATGAACTTCTTGTAGTAGCCTGTATGACCAAGTGTACTTTTTAACAGGCGCACTGACTTCGGTGGTGGAAAGTTAACAATGACAACAATCTTCGCAGGATCTACTAGCAGACCCTGTTTACACACCACATGTCTTAGCAAGATCCCAAATGGTGCGTTGAATATACATTTCTTAATGTTCAAGGAAATTTGACATTGTATACACCTATCTAACATCAACCTTAATACTCCAACATGATCCTTCAATAAGCTAAATAATGTCCAATCATCCAAATAAACATCCAAGAACTTATGAATAAAGTATTTAATTGCAACTACCACTACCCTTGAAAAAATAGCAGGGGCATTCTTCACCCAAAAGGAATCACTATGCAGTGATATGACCCCCATTATGTGGAAAATGTAGTATTATGTCGATCCTTTGGTGCTATTCTAATAAGGTGATATCTTGAAAATCCCTTAGTAAATGAATATGCTTCTTGACCTCCTACATTCTCCATTACTTCATCTGTAAATGGAGTAGGGAAGGGATCATGTAGACATGCATCATTCGACTTCCTCAAGTCTACACAGATCCTTATTCCCCATTTATTCTTCTCCTGCACTACCATAGGGCTAATCCACTGAGATTCTTCCATAGGTTCTATTACACCGACCTCTAACATTTTATCAAATTTTGCCTTCACTTTCCGCTTATACACTGGATTCAACCTGTAAGGTCTCTATCTTATTGGTCTGGTATCTGGCTTCGCAGGGATCTTCATTTATCCAAGTTCTCCTGCTACCCCCTTCATCTCTGA
This sequence comes from Picea engelmannii, assembly GCA_009831015.1. Taxonomy (NCBI): domain Eukaryota; kingdom Viridiplantae; phylum Streptophyta; class Pinopsida; order Pinales; family Pinaceae; genus Picea; species Picea engelmannii. Next base: position 131,286 of record ML791542.1, read on the forward strand.
GAATGTTGTTGGAAACAGATCGCTATACTCGCGCAGTAACTATGTTATTCTTTCCACTATCTGGTTATCCCAATAGTCCCCAATACTTGCAATCTTTGGATTCTCTTCGGTTCCAATATTTACCTTCTTTATCTTTAGTGGTGCAACGAAATATTCTGAACTTGACTTTGGACCTTCTAATTCTCTTTCCCCTTCAACTTCTATAATCTTAATATCGCGCGAGTTTTCTTCTGCTAGATCATCTTCTACAACATGATAGCAATGTAGCAACTGTCTGACTGGTTGTCTCTTCTAGTTTTGATAAGTTGTTATAATTTCAACTTCTGGTTCTTCAAATATCATATCTCTTACCAACTTTAGTGTTGTATCTAACTATTTATTCTCATGCTCAAATGCTAAGGTGATCACAAAATTATGTTGCAAATCCTCCTAGTTTGCAGTTTCTTTGCGCAGTTTTAATTTTGTATACCAATTCCTTGGGATTTCTTCCAATGTATGAATAAAATGATGTGGCCACTCTTCTGGTGGTACCAATCTCCATTGGGTTATACATCTGTCTACATGTTCTCTGGGTTTTCCCATTCCATCATACTTCTCCACATATCTATTCTCCTGTTATGCACCAAATTTGATGCATAGTAACCTCTTGCATTGATATCAGTTGTTGATATTCTCTTTGTGAGTACCCCACCTATGTGCATGTGTTGCTTTTAAGGTAATATCTAACACTGGTAACCTTTGAATTTCAAAAACTTCTAACTAAAACTTTGCTAAAAATTCTACTAAATCATTCTGACCATAAAAAGTAGAGGTTCTCTTACCTCTATACTAACCCATCTTAGTGCGCGCGTCATCCTTGCACATCTTCTGGTGGATAACTCATGCAATCGTTGCTACCAATTCTCCAATCCTATGTCAGAGTATGAAGCACAAAAAATAATGCTTCTCTAGCTAAGCATTCTATCTGATGTTGGGTTAACATAATCTTCCTCACGCGCGATAGTTCTATACAACTGGTTTATGTCTTCTATAATAAAATTCTTTGTTGCAGGTTCAACATATCTTCCTCTTGCTGAAGGATCTAATAGTGTAATGAATCTGTATACTCTTGATTCAAAAATCATTTTTCTAGTCTTCAATTTGATGATAGCCTGATTATCAAATGCCCAATCCAGTCAAAACAATGTTGGATATGGTGTAGTGTTATCCACTATATCAATTACTTCAAAGTTTGTCATAGTGCACACACCATCTAAATCCACTGGTATTCCTTTCAATCTGCCAATTGGTACCAGTCTATGTTGATTTTCTAGCTTCAACTAGATAGATGAATATCCCAGTGTGGGTTCCCCCATGACTTCCCATGTTTTCTTAGGTAGAACATTTACTTCAGACCCCAGATCTAATATGATGTCCCTCATGTTAAAGTCTCCAATATTTTAATTCAATCTGAACTCCCTACTTGTTCTTCTCTTCTTACGGAGCTGATTCACTCTCTTTTGTTCTAGTTTCATATATTCTCCATAATTTCACTTTTCTAACAAACTTTGTAATACGTGTAGAGAGGTTTTATCATTCAACAATTTTACACAAGACCCCAAAAAGTTTCTTAGATTACTTACTTGTTCTGGAGATTGATCTCTGTTGATACCATCCAATAGGTGAGGCATGTCATATATTGGTAAATCATCTCCTGGATTTGTACCTGAAGTAGAAGCAATATTCTCCTTCAAAATCTCTTGTCTTTTCTCCTTGAATATCTCATTTTCTTTGCACGCATCAAATTGTTATTGAGGTGTTGTATTATTTCTGACCCACTGGTGTTGGTTTTGATCCTAATTTGTTGCATCTTCTCCTGTCTTGGTTCCACCTCTATTAACTATGTTGATCTTTTTCCCATCTTCTTCTCTAGTTTCCACAACAATCCATTGAACATCCTGGTTATTTTGATTCCTCTTTTCCTATATATTTGTCAACAATGTCGGTCATTCTTCTGTATCATGATCTGTTGCACAACAATACATGCATGTCGTTGGTGGCTATGGACAATCCCTTGCATAATGTCCATGTTTCTAAGAATTGTGACACATTACTAGTCCTCTACCTCCTCCAAGTCCTCTTCTTCCATGACCTCTTCCTCTAAAGCCTCCTATGTTACCTTGATTATCTTCGTGGGATGTATCATACTGTGGTGCCTGATTGTATTGCAACTGCACATTATTATACCGCGATGGTGCTACAAATTGTTGTGCGTTATTATACTGCGGTTGTGTTGTAAGTTGTTGCGTGTTATTATACTGCGGTTGCGCTGTAAACTGATGCGCAGGTTGTCCGGTCATTAGTTCATCCTGCACCCTATAAGTATCTAAAGTCATTTCCTTCATTATTTCCAAGGTTCTACAATCCTTGTCCTCATGTCCTATAGACTTGCAAAAATTACAGAATGTGCTCTTGGGCATTGTTTGATACTTTTGCATCCTGGGATAATGATAAGGATAATGTCCATGTGTTCTACATATTTCACACCATAGCCCTCCTGTGGGTAAAGGATTTGGAATTCTTGCTCCCAAGTACTATGCAAATTGGGCACTCATTCTTATGATGTCCTTTTGTTATGCATAAAGTACACCATGCAACTTCTCTTTTCTCTTTTCCTTTATTCTGATTCAACTGAAATGTCAAATTCTTCAGATCTTCTCTCAGCTCTTCCATGACTTGATCTGTATGCTTATATTGATTCTTTACCAATTGCAAGTTTGCTTTCAAAGCCTCATCCTGAGTCTGAAACTGTAACAAACCCTCGACCACCAATAGGTGTAACGACCCTTGATTATTAATTATAATTAATTTAATAATATAATCCTAAAAATTGTTTCTTATATAATATTAACTAAATTAATTATCATTAATTAATTGTTCATAATTGTCAATGGTTATTTAATTATTAATCAACTCT
>ML791542.1:143681-173646 GCA_009831015.1 Picea engelmannii
CGGGTTCTATTTGGAGTTAGGTCAGTATAGCTGACGCTCCAAGATAGTCTAGCAGAGGATGGATAGGAATGGAGTTGGAAGTAGGTTAGGGAGGAAGGATGAGTAGAATAGTTGAGACTATATGGGGATCTGTCTTGTGGTGGAAGTTAATGTTTTCCTTTAAAAAAAAAAAAATAAAAAAAAAAATGAATACTCATTATTATGTAACTAAACTAAAGTTGTTTAAAATAAAAATTGTTGAACTGGATAAAAGTAATTAAAGGATTTCTCAAACAATTGATTGGTTTGTTATCTTTTATAAAAGTCTAGTCTTGCTGACTGGATTGGATGCATACATAAATTACTAAAGGATGACAGTTTGATTATTAGTACATGTACGAGAATTGTATGTACTAGCTACACATGCATTTCTTGTACATATATACTAGTATGTATGAGTTTTCTTGACTTACTTACTAATAGTGTCGGTTACTTGTTATGAATGTGTGAACCATGTTTATTTTTCCTTTGTACCAAAAGATACCTTAAACTTCGGGACGAAGTTTCCTGAAGGGTGGGTGTATGTAACGACCCTTGATTATTAATTATAATTAATTTAATAATATAATCCTAAAAATTGTTTCTTATATAATATTAACTAAATTAATTATCATTAATTAATTGTTCATAATTGTCAATGGTTATTTAATTATTAATCAACTATTTAATTATGTGAAGAAAGAATTAATAGGGTTGATAATTTAATTTATTAAAACTTACGTATATGAGTGGGATAACAAACATTAAATAAAGGATAAGAAGCATTAAATAAAGAGGACAAGACATTAAACAAGAAGATAAGGTAATGAATGTAGGGATAAGGAATTTAATGAAAGGAAGAGTCGGGAAGGAGGGATAAGGGGGGGAAAGGAGTTTGAGGGGGGGATCATTCTACGGGGAGTTGGCCATGGATTTTGGGAGAGCTCTGAGTATTGCAGAGAGGGAGGAATTTTGTGAGTGACATTGACACAGTGGACCGGAGTTGCTGGGGGTTTTGGGCTCGGAGGGCCAGGATATTCGTTGATATCCTGGGGCTAGGGAGCTAACTAGTCGGAAGGGAGGACGGTTTTGGGTGGTGTTCTAAAAAAGAGGGAAGGGAGCAAGCTGCGGACAACAGGAAGGGTTATTAGCATCAGAGTTAAGGTATTTCTTTAAAATTTATGCATTGTTTTGTATAAAAATTTGTTATTAAATATTATTATTATGATGAATTTGAATTGCGAATGTGCTAATGAAGTAATTTTTAAATTTTACTGTTGTGTTGTAATTCAATGGTTGTTTAAATTAATTCCACCATTACAACAGGCCCGGGGAATGTCACTACTCAGACACTTAACTTAGTTCTGACAACATATTGTAACACCCCAGTATTCAACTGAGCTATGTCACATAACTTTTTCTCTTCAAATACATATATATGCACACATGCATACACACATATTGAACTGCATGCAATTAAACATATACATACAACACTCTAGCGGAAGCTTCACATATAAAGCATAAACAAACAATTGCATTCTGTAAATATGCGATTTTCAGGTTGAATTAACAGTAAACACACACATGCAACGTACACAGGGGTATACCCTTAAACATATAGACAATTATGATCACACATGCAATAAAACCCATAAAATAACACATAAATGACAATGCAACATGTAAAATCATCACATAATCGGTACTTATCTTGGTAGGAATGTCACCAACTGCGTGCAGACCGTCCACGAACCTCCCAGCCTTAGACTACATTGTTCATCACACTCAACAGTGAGTCACCCCCAAGCTGGGACTAGAATCCACCCGGGTAAGGAATTCCTAACCAGGCTAAAGGTACATGGTCAACTAGAAGGACTCCCTCTTAGGTGTTCACTCAACCACAACCTACAACCTCTCCTTTGCCCACATGCCTGTCCCACCTAAGGAAGTGTGCCCCTTCTCTGCTCAATAATCCTTCGGCTGCCCCACTTCCCTTCCAGGGCTTCAACAATAGGCCGGACCGGAAGTCTCAGAGCGTTGTAGTCATAGTTTAGCACCTTCAGGAAATCGATCCCCAACAATTCTCTCACTCAGAGAATTGCTCACAGGCCTGACAACCCGCCTCTTCAATCCCGCTCCCAAGATGACAGGTACACCAACAGGAATGGTTATCGATCTGGTATAGGTATGGTGGTAGGAAGATACGAGGATAGCTCAAGGACTAACGGAATGTATCCCTCGGATATTGGTTCTCTGGTCGATGGAAAAATGGTAAGATTCTCAACAATTCTTCCACCCCTCTCTTCCCCCCCACAATGGTCGATCCCCACAAAGGAACTAAGTCTCGGCAATAAGTATGCATGTCTCCAACTTGACACTTGTCATGTTGGAAGCTACTCTGATACACTTGTCCCCTACTTTAGGACTTAGGATAAATTAATTATCCGTACTTTATGTTTTTAAGAAATATTAATATAATATTTATTTTCGGCTTTAAGCTCTCTAGCTTAGCCATGTTCTTAACTTTAAGCCCTCCCTATCCCTATATGGTGGAATCTAGTCCCCCTTCTCTTTTTATCGTGGTCGGTCTGCGCGCAACGATGTATTTTATATTAATCATGAGACATATACAAAATAGGCGCATTGGCCTTTAACATCTAGGCACTCTGGCCTAATTCCAAAACATAAGCATTCTGGCTTATAATACTGGCTCACCAGCCTATAATGCATATCATATACATAAAGGTTTGTTGACATTAATATTGTGTGCACTTTAGTTACTGCGCGCGGTATCCGTTGACCTCAAGGTTGCGCGCTCTTTAGTTACTACGCGCAGTATCTAGAAATGTGCACACTACATCACTTTACTGCGCAGTATATGTGCGCACCATGCCATGAAAGGTGTATTACAAAAATGATGTCTAAACATCTCACCAGCTTAAATATACTTGGATTACATTTTCATTTGGGTTCAGCCGAGGGATATTACAATCCCCTCCCCTTATTTATGCATTGTCCTCAGTGCATCATGTACCCATATACAACAAAATTTTCAATTTTGTTTTTTTCAAAAAGATGCGGGTATTATGCCCGCATTGCATCCTCATGCTCCCAAGTAGCGTCTTCAGGTCCGTACCAGGTCCATTAGACCTTTACAAGCCCTATGGCTTGATTCCAGAGTTGTTTGATTTTCCGGTCCAAAATACGCACCGGATGCACTTGGAAAGTGCCTTCTTGCTCCACCTGAATAACATTCCAATCAATAACATGATTAGCAACAATTATGTATTTCTTTAGCAATGATACATGGAATATATTATGAACAGACATAGATGCAGGCAATGCAATCATATAAGCAACTGGACCAATCCTCTCTAGGATTTCAAATGGTCCACAAAATCTAGCTGCCAACTTGGCACAACTTTCCAACTTTAGGGAAATCCTGCTAGCTTTCACTTCCAGGAAAACATGATCACCCACTTTGAATTCTCTGTGGATTCTATTTTTATCAGCATAACTTTTCTGTCTATCTTGGGCAGCTTTCAAATTCTGCTTAATTTTTAACATTTGGTCCTCCATCTCCTTGATCAACTCTGGCCCTATTAGCTGGGTTATCCCGGCTTACTAGAGTATTGCACCTTCTGCCATAAAGTGATTAAAATTGACTCATCTTCAATGATGTCTGATACCCATTGTTGTAAGCAAATTCTACTAAATGTAGGTAGTCTTCCCATTTTGTTGGTTTATCCATCACATACATTCTCAACATATCTTCTATAACTCTATTCACCCTCTCTGTCTGTCCATGAGACTCAGGATGGTAAGCTGTACTAAAGTTCAAATTTGTTCTGAATCCTTCGAACAATCCTTTCCATAAATTCGAGGTGAATTTCGGGTCTCTGTCAGACACAATCGTTTTAGGAATTCTGTGCCATCGTGCCACTTCCTTCATGAAATTATCAACGACATCTACTGCCTTGTGAGTAGTTTTTAGTGGAATAAAATGGGCAGCTTTTGTAAGCTTGTCCACCACCACCATAATCGAATCATGTAGCTTGCCTGTTCTGGGCAATCTCATAATAAAATCCATTGTCACCACTTCCCACTTCCATTCAGGAATGGACAAAGGTTGCAGCAATCCTGCTAGGTGCCTATGTTCTGCTTTAAATTTCTAGCATTCCATACATCTTGCGATGTATTATGCTATCTCTCTCTCTTCATACCTGGCCAAAAGTATTGGCTCTTGACCGCTACTACGGTTTTCTGATATCCAGGGTGCCCTGCATAAGGAACATTATGCATCTCTTGCAAAATTATATGTTTCAAGTCCTGGACATTTGGTACAAAAATTTTGTTCTTGTGCAGCAGTATTCCATCTACTCCCAACTTATAAATATCCATGTTCTGTGGTGTCTTACCTTGCTATAATTTTGCTATCAATTCTTTGTATTGCAGGTCTGTATTTGCAGTCTCCATAATTTTGCTTTTAACATCAGTTTGGTACATGTTGATGGTTGTAGCACGTAGTTCATGCACCCTTCTGCTGAGTGCATCAACCACTTTATTTTCTTTCCCCTTGATATGCTTTATATCAAAGTCATTTTTTCTTAGAAATTCTAACCATCTGCTTTGCCTAGCATTTAGATTTGGTTGATCAAATAAATATTTCAAACCATTGTGGTCTGTTCTTAGCTTAAACCTTTTCCCCATGAGGTAGTGTCTCCATTTCCTTAGGGCATGCACTATGGCTGCCAACTCCAAATCATGAGTGGCATAGTTTCTTTCATGCTCCTTCAACTTCTTTGATTCATAACATATCACAAATCCATTTTGACTGAGGACTCCACCAAGTCCTTCATTACATGCATCTATGCATACAATGAAATCTTCATTTGGGTCTGCAATCCTTAGCATTGGAGCACTTGTCAATAATTGTTTCAAATGTTGGAAACTCCTTTCATAGTCCGACGTCCACTGAAACTTCATACCCTTTCTTTGCAAGGAAGTGATTGGGTGTGCTATCTTTGATAATCCTCCAATGAATCTCTTGTAGTAGCCTGCAAGGCCCATAAATGATCTGATCTCTATCACATTCTTTGGTGCTGACCATTCTCTAATGGCTTCTACCTTCTCAGGATCCACTACTATCCCATCCTTTGAGATGATATGCCCCAAATAATGAATTTGCTTCTGATAAAATGAGCACTTGCTCAATTTGGCATACATTTGATGCTCCCTTAATACTTGCAACACCATCCTCAAATGATGTTCATGCTCTTCCTCTGACTTAGAGTATATAAGAATGTCATCCAAAAAGACAATGACAAACTTGTCTAAATATTCTCGGAAAACACCATTCATTAAGCACATGAAAACAACTGGTGCATTTGACAACCCAAATGGCACCACTGTGAACTCATAATGACCATACCTTGTCCTGAAGGCGGTCTTGTTGATATCTTCCTCCTTAATTCTTACCTGATGGTATCCCAATCTGAGATCTATCTTTGAAAATATCTTTGCATCCTTCAATTGATCAAAAAGATCATCGATCCTTGACAGAGGATACTTGTTCTTTACAGTCACTTTATTCAACTGTCTGAAATCAATGCACAATCTTAACGTTCCATCTTTATTTTTCACAAACAAGACTGGGGCACCCCAAGGTGATACACTTGGGCGTATATACCCCTTTTTTAGAAGTTATTCAAGCTGCATTTTCAACTCCTTCAATTCTGGTGTACTCATTATGTAAGGAGTCTTTGACACGGGAGCTGCTCCTGGTGTCAGATTTATAGAAAAATCAATTTCTCTTTTTGGGGGTAGTTCTGGTACTTCCTTGAATACATCTTCAAACTCTTTCAAGACTGCATAATCCTCCAAATTTGGCACCTTGTCTTTAGGTGTCTCCTCCATATGAGCTGCAAATATTTGACATCCTCTTCTATAACATTTCTTCAGCTGCAATGCTAAAATTTCTCTAACAGTTACTGCCCTAGGAATTCCCTGCACTTTCCTTTGGTTCCCTTCTTCATCCAAGCAAGTGAATGCTTTGTTATGACAATCCAATAAAGAATGATGTGGATCCAACCAATCCATCCCAATTAAACAGTCATAGGAACCTAAAGGTAAGATCTTCATATCTGCCTTGGTGTTCAGTCTGTTCATTTCCATGAGACATGACTTAACCATATCATTAACTCTTCTTTTGGTTCATGTATCCAGTTGTACCAACCAAGATTTTCCATGCTTGCTTCTTGGCAATTGTAAACTTTCTACCATCTTAGGATCTATATAACTATGACTAGCTCCTGAATCAATTAAAATAGCAATGGTTTGGCTGTTAATCATACCTTCCACTTCAATCATGTGTGACTAATATTCTGCTTGCTTGTTATCCAGGGCTGCATAGATCCTTGGGACATTTATGTCCATGTCCTCCACTGTTTCAACTTGTTGTACATTATAAACAGTCCTTCCTTTTTCACCTCTGTGAGGACAATCTCTGAATCTATGATCTCCTTTACAACCCCAACATTGAATAGGTGGTTGCCTTGGCCTTTGGCGTTCTGCCTCTATCGTTTTGGGTTCTTTAGGAGTTTGTGGTCCTGGTAGACTATTTTTGAAGAATGGTGGTTTAAATCCTTTCTTCCTCTGATCCACCTTGAACTTCTTTTTGTCTTCCCAAGCTTTTTGGAAAGTTGGCCTTGCTTTATGCTGATCATATAGACATTTAGCTCACCTTATGGTCTCTTCCAATGTCTTGGGATCATCATACTGTATTTTTTCACTGATGAACGTTGGAAATCCACTCAAATACCTTTGAATTTTAACTGTCTCACCCTTGATGAAAGAGACGTACTTCAACAGTTCTCAGAATCTTCTTTCATTCTTATGGATTTGGTACTGATCTGATTTGATCTAGTTGTTGTTAATTCTACAAAATGTGTAGCCATTAAAACTTATTAGGTTAACTAGATCAACAATCCATGATAATATGACCTATTTCGGCTCAATAAATATATCAGAATTATCTTTTATGATTTCTTGGTATTGCCACCATGACAATTCTTAGACAAGACCCAAGTTTTGAGAACTTAGTAAGAACTACATCATCGCGCAGAGATACATCGAGTGAAAGGCGGTTTGTCGAAACCACTTTTTCATAAGTTCCAATGTCACGTGCTTCAATATGTCAAATCCACCATTCATGGGACAGATGACGGCCAGTCAGATCACTCCGTCTCATTCGCTCGGTACATCACAGTCGTTCAAAGTTAGGTGAACGTCGCCATGTAACGAACTCAAAAAGTTTAATCATTTGAAATGGATTAGCCGAGCATGGAAACCCATCGTAATTTTGCGCAAGTCTGTCAGTGATTCATGATTGAGGCTCTATAATTACCAACTCTCAGGTATGGAAGCATCATCTTATCCATCAGCGAGCAGTCTCCAAACTGGTTCGAACTTCTCATCTCTGCAAAAGTATTTCGGTGCCCACACAACTGAGGTATATGGACACAGTTAAATCCAATGAGACTGGTTATTCGGGCAACATGCTAAATTTTCCTGCGAGTACGAAGGAAAAGGTAGTCGCGCAGATACTGGCGACTAAATTTCACACAGTACTTATTACTGATTCGATATTGGAAATCAAGCTAAATCCAATCATGAGAGATCTGGTTATCAACAGACCTGCTGCTAAGAAGAAACGAAGCAAGCGACAGAAGAAAGAACCCGTCACTGAAGCGACTAAAAGTGTTGGAGAGAATCAACCAGTCTGGTTAGATTCTTTAAAGGAGGAGCTAGCTAAGCTAAAATGAGCCCTCAAATAAAATTGAGTATATTTCAACGATTTTTGGACAGATGGTAGTAGAGGTAAGGAACTCCAGAGATGATAGACTTGTTCTTGTACGGTTTCTTTAAATAGGGCAACTGCTATTTTGAATCATCCCCTTTTGTAATTTCAAATTTTAAATGAATATATAAGCGCAGAAGCATATTTTATACTTCTTATGAAAAGATTCTAACTGATGGTGATATGAATCTCGTTTCCTTTAATATTATGTGTCTTCTTGTAACTTATATTTCACTTTCAATTGTCTGAATAAAACTCATAATTCATCTCACTCGCTTGACTCAATTTAAATAATAGTTCAATGCAGTTGTGTATTCCTCTTTCTTTGAATACTATGTAAATTTTCTATTAAACTCAGGCTTGTCGTCTTAATTAGCCTTTCAAACGATTTTTGCGCGCATAAAATTCAACCTGTGTTCTTTTATTTATCGTGCAAAGTGACTTTATAAGTAAATCATGCTTCCGCGTAGCTATATCTGCTATATATTTCCTCTTCATTGCGCCAATAACTTGCGCGCACTACTTCTGCGTTGCGCGCTAATATCCACTATGCACTGTTTCTGTATCGCACTCGGATACTCCATATGCATTTCGCTCTATGCATTGCACCGTGCTAAAGTTCAATATGCCTTACCACATACAATAATCTATATGCCCCATCGAATACTCTGTCGCTACTGTGCACAACCACCTGCGTGCACCCCTGCCTGCATTGTAGCGATACAACTCATACTCATACTGTGTGCGCACCAACCAAACTTCATTGTGCCTTACCATACTGCGCACACCACGTGCACCCTTACTATGTGTATGCACTCCGCGCAATGCTAAATTTAGTGTGCGCATCCCTACATATTATTCTTCCACGCGGTGGCTCAATTTTCCATGAATGCAAATATATTGTATACCATACTATAATCTCATCTCCATTCGACTTGTTTGGCCCATTCAAGCTCAGTGTCGAAAAATAACGCTCTGATACCATACTGTAACAAACCCCCGGCCACCAACAGGCCCGGGGAAGGTCACTACTCAGACACTTAACTTAGTTCTGACAACATATTGTAACACCCCAGTATTCAACTGAGCTATGTCACATAACTTTTTCTCTTCAAATACATATATATACACACATGCATACATACATATTGAACTACATGCAATTAAACATATACATACAATGCTCTAGCAGAAGCTTCACATATAAAGCATAAACAAACAGTTGCATTCTGTAAATATACGATTTTCAGGCTGAATTAATAGTAAACACAAACATGCAGCGTACACAGGGGTATACCCTTAAACATACAGACAATTATGATCACACATGCAATAAAACCCATAAAATAACACATAAATGACAATGCAGCATGTAAAATCATCACATAACCGATACTTATCTTGGTAGGAATGTCACCAACTGCGTGCAGACTGTCCACGAACCTCTCAGCCTTAGACTACACCAATCATCACTCTCAATAGTGAGTCACCCCCGAGCTGGGACTAGACTCCACCCGGGTAAGGAATTCCTAACCAGGCTAAAGGTACACGGTTAACCGGAAGGACTCCCTCTCAGGTGTTCACTCAACCACAACCTACAACCTCTCCTTCCCCACATGCCTGTCCCACCCAAGGAAGTGTGCCCCTTCTCTGCTCAACATTCCTTCGGCTGCCCCACTTCCCTTACAGGGCTTCATCAATAGGCTGGACCGGAAGTCTCAGAGCGTTGTAGCCATAATTTAGCACCTTCAGGAAATTGATCACCAACAATTCTCTCACTCGGAGAATTTCTCACAGGCATGACAACCTGCCTCTTCAATCCTTCTCCCAAGATGATAGGTACACCAACAAGAATGGTTATCGATCTGGACTGGGTACGGTGGTAGGAAGATACGAGGATAGCTCAAGGATTGACGAAATGTATCCCCCAGATATTGGTTCTCTGGTCGAAGGAAAAATCGTAAGATTCTCAACAATTCTTCCACCCCTCTCTTCCCCCCCACAATGGTCGATCCCCCCAAAGGAACTAAGTCTCAGCAATAAGTATGCATGTCTCCAACTTGACACTTTTCATGTTGGAAGCTACTCTGGTACACTTGTCCCCTACTTTAGGACTTAGGTTAAATTAATTATCCGTACTTTATGTTTTTAAGAAATATTAATATAATATTTCTTTTAAGCTTTAAGCTCTTTAGCTTAGCCTTGTTCTTAACTTTAGGCCCTCCCTATCCCTATTTGGTGGAATCTAGTCCCCCTTCTCTTTTATCATGGTCGGTTTGGGCGCAGTGATGTATTTTATATTAATCATGAGACATATACAAAATAGACGCACTGACTTTTAACATCTAGGCGCTCTGGCCTAATTCCAAAACATAAGCATTCCGGCTTATAATACTGGCTCACCAGCCTTTAATTCATATCATATACATAAAGGTTCACTGACCTTAATATTGCGCACACTTTAGTTACTGCACATGGTATCCACTGACCTCAAGGTTGCACGCTCTTTAGTTACTGCGCGCGGTATCCATAAATGTGCACACTACATCACTTTACTGTGCAGTATATCCGCGCACCATGCCATGAAAGGTGTATTACAAAAATGATGTCTAAACAACTCACTAGCTTAAATATACTTGGATTACGTTTGCATTTGGGTTCAACCGAGTGAAATTACAGAAAGTTCTGTTGCCTCAATGGGTACTTCAAATGTGGAAATAATGAATTCACAAATAAGTGTCTATGTTGCATATCTGTTATTGGATACTTCATTTTACCTTTCAACCTCTTGAACTTTTGATCAACTTCCCAAACTGATTCTCTTGACTTCTGTTTGATCTCTATCATCTCATTCATGAACTGATCCTCTAAACTTGGCCGCTGGAATTCATTGATTAATGCCTACTTCACATCTGTGACAGTTGTAGGTGCTCCTTGTGGACTGTTTATTGCGAGGCCCATATACTAGTCCAGTGTGCGGTCTCTAAATGTAATTGCAAGTTGCACCACTTTTATATCCTCATCTGTGATCTGCTTAGCTGCCCAAATATTCTCACAAATAAACAAATGCTTCTCTGGGTCCTCTGACCCTTCTCCATGGAACTCTGGTAATTGAATGGTTGGATCTGCTCCTTCCATTGTGAAGTTTATTGTACTACCACCTCTACGCGGTGTAGATAACTGATTACTAGTAGTTGAACTTGTACCTCCACTTGAACTTCCACTGGACCCTTGTCTTACTAAAATCCTTCTACCACTAATTCTTGGTTTTCTAAATAGTTCTTCTTCTTTAGATGTCTTAGTCGCACACGGGGTTGTGGATTCCACACTAATTCAGATCTAGAATGGAGAGGCTTCTTCTATGTCGGACCCTTGACCTTTGATTTTCCTCTCATATGTGTTGCACATGATTTCCTCAATATGCTTTATCACACAGAGATCCTCTACCTCCTCTTCATCACTGTCCAAGCCCTCTCACTTGGCTTCTGCCCTCTTTTTCCTATTGATCTTATACTGGAAGGGTCTTCCACTGTGCGTCACTCCCACTCTTTCCATTATTTCCTTGGTCTATTCCTCATCCATCATGATGGGGTCCATTTCTTCCTTCCTTTGACCTGTATATAGGTCCTTCTTTGTATCTCAGATCATCCTTAATGCTTCCTTGAGTTCCCCCATGTGCGCAAAGTGATTTAGTCGTCTGATTCCATTGTCATCACTCCTTTATCATGCAATAAAATCTTGATTGACATGTAGAGTGATCGAATATACCTTCCTCTCTGTCCCTTCAAAAAATCATGCTCTTCAACAGTGTAAGACTTTGCAGTATTGACTGCAAACTCAGTAATGAATCCTGCAACAATGTTATCTAACCAGAAATCCACTCCGTGAATGGATTTATTATTGACTCTCTGTATCCGCGCAATATTATTAGTAGTCCACTCTAATTGTCTTATCTGATTAGTTGGATGATTGTCCTTCAACCTCAATATCCACTCCTGCAACAAATTTGGAAAATAACAAAAAAATGCCTCATGAAGATCAATAAACACATACCTTTGCAAATACTGGCACAGTGTATACCTGGACCTTCTATTGTCTTTCTGCGCAAACTTTAGCTCTTTTTTTTCCAACCATCTTTCAACCTTTGGCTTAGTTGGATTCCATGGCCTAAACTTCCCCTTCTACCACTGCATTCTTCATTATCCTTCTCATCAAATCCACTCCAACCCGATCTTCAAAGTTCCAGCAAACAACATAACCATTTATTGGATGTATGGGTTGACCCAGGTTCTACTTTAGTTCTCCAACAAAACCCTAGAAACCATCAACCCTTCTAGAGACCAGAAGGCAACATTGCGCACAGAGTGGCCAATGAAGTCTCACCCAAGATGGCTTATGGGTGACTACAAGACCCAGATGTCTGTAGTCTTGGAAGGGATGTTTCTCATGGGGATGTTAGACATACTTTCTCTACATTGACATTCATCAGATATACCATTCTATAACCATATTCATTCATTAACATACATTCTGCAGGAAATATTAGACTAATCTAGTGCGCGCTGCATTTTACTACTACTAGATTCATTCATTCATCATAAACTATTGCAACACATAAAAGAGACATTCCACACAAAGACATAGGTTTTTACCATGGTTCACCCCCCTTGGTCTACGTCCACAAAGATCTAACATGATTTGATTATTTATTCATCTTCATCAAGTCATTGCGCTGCACACATTACATCAGAGGTGCATCTGAAATGCACAAGTATAGGTGAGGCTGACCAATGTCGCACCAAGCTCCACAACTTGCGACTTGACCCTCAGTTACAACTCAAAAATAGACTCATCTCCAAAATTGACTCAATAATAGCTCCATATATCTCAACCAAAAACTCTCTATCCAAAAACTTGATACCAAAAAGATCTCTCTAATGATCTGATCAAAGATCGATCTCCTTAGATATTACAATACATATTTATACTACAAAAGAGGGTTACAACCCATTACTCCATGACCAAAACCCTAACCCTAAGTGGATTAGGTTTGTCCACATTCCAACTTCCTATGCACGGTTGATCCACATCCTTCTTCTTTTCCTTTGAATTTTTGCTTCCTCACATTGCTTTTCCTTATTCTTCAGCGTGAACTTGATCCAAAAAGATATTTTAAAGACTATGGTTGAGTTTTAAAGCATGAGTTCATTAACCATTTAGGAAATTGATGAAAGAGGAAGAATTAATGATGTAACATAGTAGCCATAATGAAATATACAGATTTGGAAATAATCACAAGAATCATCAAACCATAACAACAAAAGTTGTTAATGAAGTTCAGCAATATTGCCTACGTCTCCAGGCCTTTGTCTCAGTGGGTGGGGCTTTCTTATTTCTATTCAAAGCTTCAAAAGTACATCAGAAAAGTGCCAAATGGATTACAAATGATCTGGTTGTGTTCTGCTAGATCTCAATAACCCAACACAACTCACAACATTGAAAACGGATGAACGAAGCTCCCATAAATGGCCTGCAAAGTTGCTCTCCTCAATGGCTTCCCTTCATAAAAATGGCTTTGGATTTACAATTCTTTAGCATTTTTCTTGTTCTAAACCTCTCCAAGGCTGCCAAGAACCTATGGTTTTTATAGGCTTGAAGTTGGCAACAAAATCCCAACTTCCCCCCAAGATCTAGCCTCAAAAAGGGCTCCAGATCCTCCAAAAATGTAAAAAATATCCCAAAACAAGCTGAAATAACCATAAAAATCTTATTCTATGGTAAAAAACCCAAAATTAAACAAATACAGGGCACAACCCCTTTTCTCCAGGACCCTAGGCATATTGGGTGCTTCCATATCACCCTGGTCTAAGCTGGCGCTCTAGCCCCTTCGGAATAGATCCCTGGCCCTGTGGCTACGACCCATGTGGCTAAGCTCCAACACTCCCATGCGCCCTTATGGTTTGTTGGACTCAATTCCCAGCCGTTATGCTGGTCATGTGGGCCATATGGCCACGTCTTGATGCTCCACACGCCCTCCATACCTCGACAACCCCTGGTCTAGCTCCTGGTCGGTCGGAGCTGGACCCCGCCGACCAGAGCCTATTCTCTAAACCCGCGCCAACATTATTGGAGGTTTGGGTCACATGGTAGGGTTCTATGTAAACGCGCCGGGGGGGGGGTGTTGGGGATAGACCCCAGCCCTTTCGTCTGCCAACTGAAACTTCACTACACTTCAAATATAAATGTTGGACTATATCTATCAAGTGACAACGTGGGCGGGCTGGTAGCCCATCGCTACCAAAGCGCTCCCCCCTACCCGGAGGTTGCGGGTTTGACTCCTATGGAGTCCATACAATTTTACCACTACCAACCTATGGAGGGGTTCCATGTGGAAGCCCATGATTGGGCCACGTGGATCCATAACACTTTCCCTGTAACTGACACGTGTCAACATCCAATTCTTCCACATCTACCTTTCCACATCGTCCCATACCAACTCAGTTGTACAGATGTGGCATGTGTCACCCTTGTAGTGGTGCCATGTGTGACAATATGACTTATCCACCTGTCAACCATCAACTGCCCAGTCATCATTCCAATGCACGTGTAACACACCCACTACGACATAATGAATTTTTTGTCTTTTTCTTCGAGGGACAGAATCCCCGAGACTTCTATGGGGCCTAGCACAGACCATACCTTCCCTTATCCTCCTCCAAGTGAACACAACCTGGCCTTAGCGCAAGCGCCTTTCGCAGCTTGCAAGTTGGGAGTCAAGGCTCTCAACTCCTCTTTCTCCAAATGCCGATACCCGAGATGCGATATGGGTATGGCTCCTTCCTCACTAGCGCCTGCTACATGTAACCGTAGGCTAGGCCAAACATTAGCGCCACTCACAACTTCGCTAGTTGAGGTGTTGAGCCCTCGTGCTCCTCCTTTGAGAAATCCTGAGACGCGAGAGGTCAACGTTACGTGGGCTCTACCAAAGCGATGCGCACATGCCACTTGTTTCCTCCATTGTACTCTGCTCACGAGTTGTTCTGCTGCCACCCGTCGCATGTGACCTCGGCTCTCGGCGTTTCGCGGCCTTAACGATCAGGGTGCAACTTCTTCATCCTGCGAAACCCCGAGCCACGATAAGTCAACAATGGGTCACCCGCTTCCTAAGCTAAATACTAGCACTACTCACATCTCACGACTTCGCGAGTTGGAGTGTTGAGCCCTCGTGCTCCTCCTTCGCAAATTCCTGAGATACAATAAGTCAACAATGGGTTGGCTCTTTCCCAGGCGACATGTGTCCATCACCTGTCACTCGCTCCCACCTTTCTCTGGGCACTTGTTGTAACGCCACCTGTCAACCATGCGGTCCCCACCTAACAGAGGTGCCACGTGTTCACATGAGCCCTCGGTGCTCGACACTTCGCAACTTCTACAGTCGAAAAGAAACTCTCTCAAGTTCCGAACCCCCGATAGGCGATAAGCACGAAAGTTCTGATCCCACAATTCTCTCGTGGCCTGGATCTAATGGTCACGATCACATTGCGATCTAGCGAATCATGAGTTCATGCAGTCCTACCCTTGACCACTCCAAGTCACGAGTCAGCGAAATGCTACTCTTCTGTCTATACAAAGGCTAAGATCGACGGTCAATAGGGCTCCGTCAGATCCTTGGATCTACGGTCCCGATTCCTTCGCTACTTGCGAAGGCTGAAAGGGGTCGAGGCATTAACACCTATGTTCCTTCCTCCAATCTAACGGTCATGAAAGACCTCAGATCCCCCGAAAGGATCTCATCCATTCATCTAACAAACGAAAGGGTACTCTCCTTTGGTATTTGAAACTCGCTATCCTTCCTGAGCTTCGTCAGCTATGAAAGACTTGAGAGCTTTGTGCTCTGTCTCCTGGACTTGACTCTTAGAAGAGTCTTCATTACAACTATTCATCAAGGGGTTCTAGGGTTCTATTTGATCGCAAAGGTCCTGTGCATATTGGCACTACCTCTCATGAGCTTAACAAACTCCATCCTCCAAGGGACTCAGAACGACTAGGTGAGTAAACCATCGTACATGCGGCTACAGCTAAGGTCAACGAGCTCACAGTTCGTGGCTCTAGCTTAAGATGCTACAGAACTCCAGAATTTATGAGAACAAGTCATGTCCGACCCATATAATTCCTTACTTGCCTAATTATACAACCAAGCAGAAATAGAAGGGATACAATATATCCATTAAGCATTCATTCACATTCTTGAAAGCATGCACAATATAACCAATTCATACACAGTCACAGCTAAGTTACACAGGGTAGGAAATCACTTATCTATTACAGGTTGCCGCCAACCAACTGACTGTGGGTGTTCATCCTTCCACTTGACCATAGGCTCAGAGGCATTCATTCTTAGCACTTTGGACACCCCCATGCCAAGCCATGATATCACCAGGGAATTCTCACAGTTCTCTCTCTGTTTCAGCTTCTGTTCAGGTCCTGTTTTCTGCAACTCGGAGCTTTCTCACTCGGTTGTGGCCTCAACGAGGTTTCTCAGATGCTCTTTGGCATCAAGCTTGTGGCCTTCTGTTCGTGATTTGTTGGAGAGCTTCGCACCTCTTCCCTTGTGAGCTTCCGCCCTCGTCTGGTGCCTCCTTTTCCCATGTGTGTGTCCCTCTTACTTGGGAAGGTTTTGCCGACCTATCCGGTTCCTTCTATCAGAAGGAAGCTCAGGTCTGCAAGTCCCTATGGTACTTCAGACTGACAACCCATGTTTCCATGCATGGGGGTGGTTGGTGATTCAACCACCGGTCCTTTCTTCATTGACTGATTTTCTTTCCTTGGGATTCAAAGGAGGCTTGTCATCCTTATCAAGGGAGATTTGGGGTTATTTGATACATGAACCCTCTCTTATAGTTTTTACATTCTTCCTCTAGTGATATCATGGCCAGTACTTTCAAGGCTTCACCCCCACAGTCAGTTATTGGCAACTCTAAACAATAATACATTTACATTTTCCTCATGCATTAGCATGGTAATTCCTACTTTATGATTAATTACAAATTGGGGGAAACAGGGTGTTACAGCACCTGCCACGTCATTGTATGATCGTACAAACTATATGATCAATTGCCACGTCAGCACTGTACGGACTGTACAGGCAGCAAAAATTTTGCTTGTTTGGCAAAATGAACAGAACGTGATATATTTCGCATACGGTGTTTGTTTGAGCCCGTTCAAGTTGCGTTTGGTTTGTAACGATGAGGCCTATACACACATCCGTTTTGAAGCAATTCTGAGCACTTTGATTTTTTAGGCCTTCCTAGACCCATTTTGGTTCCTGGATCCATTTTGGATCACACCTTCCCACTAAGACCTTTTGGTCCTCCAAAAGGTTACAAAATTGACCTTACTGATTACATGCTCATAAGGATAAAACAAAACACTATGTTGTACAAAAGGATTTTATAACATGTCATCATTACAACATGTGTGATTACATTCATGGAAGCAAAATACAATGAAGACATGACATCCACTTATGGAAAAACCAAGTGAATGGTTTCTTTCCTTCATGTTGTTCCTCTTGCTTCACTGGTACTACTTCTTCCTTTGTGAGTACATGCACAATATTTTTTTCCTTCTATGGACGAAGCTTCGGATTAAACTTCCAACATTTAGCCTTTTGATGCCCACCCTTATTGCAATAAGTGCAATGGTTTTTCTACATCCAAACTTGTTTGCCCTTCTCCTTCTTCCGTTGTGGAGTTGAGTCTTTATCTCATGTCTCCTTCCTGGTCGACATAAATTTCTTGTACAAATATTGTCTCTTCCAACACTGACCACACAATGCTTGGGTGAATGACAAAACTTACAAGGATACATATTCCACAAGTTTTGGATTACATGATTATGCTTTTTATAATCAAAAAAAGATTTGGAACAACCATGACCATTATACCTTTCTTGCTTATCTTCACTTTTCTTTGGAGATGAATTGCATTCACTGTCACCATCATGGAGTGATACACCATCACCTTTCATGAATTGTTCCCGCAATGACTTAAGCTGGTCATTTGAAGCATCCCTTGCTTCCAATGTTTTGGAGCATTCTCCAATCTCCTCTTCTCCATATCCCAATCCTAAATAATGAGGTCTTTCCACAACCTCCGTTGGATTAACAATACCTTGGACCTTAATTCCAAGGCCCTTTCCTTCATAACCCATCTTGGTTATCAATTTCAGACATATACCTCTTGTATGTTTTTCAAATGCACCAACATAACCATCTTGATGGGAACAATGCGAAATTGATGAATTATTTCCACTGCATACCTCAGAGATGATTTTTGAATCGGGTGTAGAAGGCTATTCCTTCAATTATTATTCACTTTTGTTGTTCTTTGAAGATTTCCCTTGAACTGATCTATTTCATTCCAAGTAATCTTCATACAACACTTTCACCATCTTTTCCATGACAAAGAGTGTATTTCGAAAATCCTTCTCATCTTGAGAAAGTCCCTCTTTATATGCCATTTTCCCACTTTGAGATGTCCGCTTTCTTGATCCAATCTCAGGATTCTCTTCAATAAGCTCGCCTTCACCATGATTCATATTTTTCCTGGTAATCATGCACACTCAAAAACCAACCATCAACCTTGCTCTGATACCACTTGATCCGAAAAGATCTTTTAAAGACTATGGTTGAGTTTTAAAACATGAGTTCATTAACCATTTAGGAAATTGATAAAAGAGGAAGAATTACTGATGTAACATAGCAGACATAATGAAATATACAGATCTATAAATAAGCACAAGAATCAACAAACCATAATAGCAAAATTTGTTAACGAAGTTCGACAATATCGCCTACGTCTCCGGGCCTTTGTCTCAGTGGGTGAGGCTTTCTTATTTATATTCAAATCTTCAAAAGTACATAATAAAAGTTCCAAATGGATTACAAATTGACATGGTTGTGTTCTGCTAGATCTCAATAACCCAACACAACTGACAACACTGAAAACGGATGAACGAAGCTCCCAGAAATGACCCGCAAAGTTGCTCTCCTCAATGGCTTCCCTACATAAAAATGGCTTTGGATTTACAATTCTTCAACATTTTTCTTGTTTTGAACCTCTCCAAGGCTCACAAGAACCTCTGGTTTTTATAGGCTTGAAGTTGGCAACAAACTCCCAACTTCCCCTAAAGATCTGGCCTCAAAATGGGCTCCAGATCCTCCAAAAATGGCCAAAATCTTCCAGAACAGGCTGAAATAACCATAAAAATCTTATTATATGGTCAAAAACCCAAAATTAAACAAATACACGGCGCAACCCCTTTTCTCCAGGCCCCTGGGCATATGGGGCATTTCCATATGGCCTTGGGCTAAGCTGGCACGCTAACTACTCTGGAATAGATCCCTGGTCCTGTGGCTACAACCCATGTGGCAAAGCTCCAACACTCCCATGCGCCCTTATGGTTTGTTGGCCTCGATTCCTGGCCCTTGCGTTGGTCATATGGGCCATATGGCCATGTCCTGATGCTCCACGCATGCTCCATACCTCGACAACCCCTGGTCTAGCTCCTGGTTGGTCGGGGCTGGCCTCCGTCGACCGAAACCTATCCTCTAAACCAGTGCCAACAGTATTTGAGGGCCGGGTCACATGGTACGGTTCTATGTAAATGCGTCAGGGGGGGGGGCTAGGCCCCGGCCCTTTCATCGGCCAACCGAAACTTCGCTACACTTCAAATATAAACTTTGGACTATAGCTATCAAGTAACAACGTGGGTGGGCTGGTAGCCTGGCCTTGCCAAAGCGCTCCCCCCTGCCTGGAGGTCGCGGGTTCGACTCTTGTGGAGTCCATACAATTTTACCACTGCCAACCTATGGAGGAGTGCCACATGGCTCCATAACACTTGCTCTGTAACTGACACGTGTCAACATTCAATTCGTCCATGTCTACCTTGCCATGTCGTCCCATGCCAAAGTTGTATGAATGTGCCACGTGTCACCCTTGTAGTGGTGCCATGTGTCACAATATGAATCGTCCACCTGTCAACCATCAACTGCCCAGTTAGCATGCCAACGCACCTACCACATCACTACACGGCCGTGCAAGCTGTACTATCAGCTTCCATGTCAGCACTGTACAGACTGTACAATCAGCAAAAAAATTGCATGTTTGGCAAAACGAACAGAACGCGGTATATTTCGCATATAGTGTCCATTTGAGCCCGTTCAAGTTGCGTTGGGTTCATAACGACAAGGTCTACACACACATCCGTTTTGAAGCAATTCTGAGAAATTTGTTTTTTTAGGCCTTTATAGACCCATTTTGGTTCCTGGATCGATTTTGGATCAGCACTCCTTTTCTGGTCCCTTTCGCAACTGCTTCCTTGATTTCTGCGTTGTTCCCCAAAATGGCCTATGCCAACATTGGGCAAGGTTCTATTCTCGTGAGGGCCTAATCTGAAGCCATGGGGGCACCTTGAGATAGTGGTCGAACGTGTGGTTTCACCCAGAGATATTATATTAAATGATATCATGACTCGTGCACACATAACTGGATCAAATCTCTCCCCCGTGTCCTTCAATTTTAAGCCCAAAGGGGTTGGATCCAATGGTGGAAAGCGAAGAATTTTTCACGATTGGGCAAGGTTCAATTCCCATGAGGGCTTAACCCGAAGCCATGGGGGCACCTTGAGGTAGTAGTCGAACGTGTGGTTGCACCCAAAGATGTTGTATTAAATGATATCGTGACCCGTGCACACATAAGTGGATCAAATCCCACCCCCATGCAGGGATGATTTTAAGGATGGAAATTTATTTTAAAATGTAGAAACCTTGGCGAATCTTACTAATCCTTCATATGCCAACTATAAATGATTGGTGATATTTTTGTAAAAATATTCAAATTTCTAAGGATTTTATATAGTTTTTATAAAATTTTGGCGATTTTTAATGTAAAATAATTTTATCCTATAGAATTTGGGAAAATCATTTTTAAAATAGCGAATCTCGTTTTTGGAAAAACCATGGAAAATTAGCCCATGAGCGAAATTTAGCGCCTAAAATCATCCCTGCGGGCCCCATGTCCTTCAATTTAAATCCCAAAGGGGTTGGATCCAATAGTAGAAGGCAAGAAGTTTTTTACCATTGGGTAAGGTTCAATTCCAATGAGGGTCGCTTACCCTGGAGCCATGGGGACACCTTGAGGTAGTGGTTGAACATGTGGTTGCACCCATAGATATTACATTAAATCATATGATGACCATGCACACATAAGTGGATAAAATCCCACCCCCATGTCCTTCAATTTTAAGAAGCTCGGTGGGTTAGCTCAAGTGGTTAAGTGCTGTGGTTCCTACGAATGAGGTCATGAGGTCAAATCCCTGACCAATTATTGTTGATATTTGATGAGATTGTTGAGCCTCACTCAATGTCCCCACCAGGTTAGGCCCACAATCAGGCCGACGGTTTACCTTGTTTACCATCCATGAAATGTGGGGAAGTACTAGGGGGTTTCCCGTGATTTCTTCCATTGGAAAAAAATGTCAACTGATGATGACATATTTTTATTAGAACTCAGTTAAATATTTAAGGTTTTGAATAACGTATGAAAAAGATACTAATAGTGAGTCAATAGGCCACAAAAAACTAGTCATACATTGTATGTGCATCAACACCTAAGGATTATATTTTTAGTTCGTCTTGAATATAAAGTTCATTTTTTTCTTGGAAAAAAAATATTCCTTTTAGTATTATAACTTTTAACTTATCTTCTCAATTATTATTATTATTATTATTATTATTATTATATATATATATATATAATTTTATTTTTTCTCTCGAAAGATTTCGGGTTAAAAACAATATACTTATAATACTATGATTTGATCATAAATAAATAAAATTAATGCAAAAAAAAAGGTCTAAGATTTTCTATTATGTACAGTCAAAACAAAAATACAAGCCTTTTACTGGGGGGCTCGCCATCCAGTATTTAGATCATCAATTTATGTCATTGACATAACCACTATTTCGCTACTATAACTAGGAGTGTTTGGAATTTCTTCAAACATAAACATAAAGTAATTCAAACTGGAGATGTATCTAAAAATATCCACCATGGTTGTTAAGTTGGAAAAATTAAAGAAAATCGTAAACCAAGTGTCAAACCTGTCATCATGTTGCATGGCTGAGAGGCTCCCTACCCTTAGCGTCCTTCTGATTAAACCCTGGAGCTGGCTAGTTGTCCTCCACAATGATCAACTTCTCCTTGGTCCCCTTAGATCTAGAGGTTCCCTCTGGCTAGCTTTCTGATGCTCCCAATTCTCCTTCCCGACGAATTTTGAACTAGACCTCAAACTGTGCTTTGCACAGGAGCTCGAACTACCCCTCGAAAACACAAATGACATGCAGTGTGGCCCTATTCTCCACTTGTTACTTCTCCAATGCTTGACCCACCATAGCCTTAAGGATCCAATATGTTTCACCAAGCTTGAAATACTTGGTATCTCGAGTGTGCGAGTGGATCAAGTCAGGAACCCAATTCTTCACCTCTTCCAGAATTTCGTCCTTCGTGGTTGCTCTTCACTTCCCGCGCACAACCTCTTCCACTTCAGCTGCCTCTTGCTTCTCATAATCTATGCAGAGGCTGTGAAAACGGGTCCCCGCCTCCCAAGCTACACATGTCTCTATGGTTTGAGCCACTGGACTAGACGTCGAGGGTGAATCCACCACCCTTCACATCCTCTTGTATTGCCCCTAACTGCCCTTAGAATCTCGTCATGTCATTGTGCTTAAGAGCCATAAAACGACCGCCTCACGGTGTGCAGAGCTGGGCATACCCTCAGACCCCCACATAAACCAATAACGTCTGCTAGCATTGGCACCTGGAATGAATCTCACTCACTCCCTTGCCCACTTCCACTACAATTTCCAAATGCGACTGGGAATTTTGGAGCAACCTAAGGTGGTAAAGCCCCCCTGAGTCTGTCTCTCCCTAATTTTGCCCGACTGCCACTACACGAGGTTCCCCCAAACTTCCTCTGCATGGAGATGCAACTCCGACTCTAGGTCCTCGATTTGTTTCATGTTTGGATCCCTCAATTTAACTCAAGGCTTTGACATCATTCCCAGAGCATTACCTCTCCGCCTCTTTCTGCCATGTATAACAAACCCTGTTTCGTGTCCTCGTGCAAGTACCACTTTGCTTCTCCTTATCACCAACTCTGTATTGGCTTGGTACTCAATCGACATCCTCGTTCCTAATCTCCTCATAATTGTTACCTCATGCAGATTGGGCCATACCTCCATGGTTTGAATATGCATCATTCCCTTCAAACTGATGTCCTTCACCTTGTGATTGAATTGATGATTGTCTAGATGTAGATGCGTTGGCAACCGAAAGCTCCACATGAGTGTCTCTAGCCCCATCGATTCTCACCCCATCGAGTGTGATCATAAATAATTATTACATAATAAAGTATAATTTCATTATATTTATATTTATAGTGTTATTTTATAATTTATTTTGACAAATTGTTTTAAGAAATACATGTAATCATTTATACATTATAATTTTAATATCAAAAGATTATAAATAAAAATATTAATTTAGTATTTTAAATAAATCTAATATATATATATATATATATATATATATATATATATAATTAAAATATTCTTTTAAATGATAAATAAAATCTATTATAATTCAATTGTTAATTAATAATAAAGATAACTATCACTTATAAAAATATTAATTTAATATTTTAAATAAATTTTAAAAAATATATAAAATTTATAAACAAAATTAAAATATTATTTTAAGTGGTAAAATCTATTATATAATTCAATTGTTAATTAATAACGAAGATGACTATCACTTATTGTTATTGGTAAATATAAACTAACTTCTCATTAAAAAATCATGCCTAACAATTTGTTGATAATTTATTTACGCAATGAAAAAATATAATATTCCTCGTTAGAATTCTACATTAAAATATCCAAAAGTCCAACCGTAATGGTGTTTGAAATGTGTAGGGTAATATTAAATTGAAATGACAATTTGGTAGAGCATGTGTCATTTTCTTTATGAAATATCTTTTCGAGGTTCTCAAAACTTGAGGTATCATACCTAAATGTTATTAAAGTATCACTATCAAGGAACATGGATCTTGTTTTATCCGACCTAATCTCCTCACATACTCGGCATCATCCCCTATATAAAAGTGATTATATAGTTCTCGTTATATAAAGTGCATTGAAAGTATATGATATATTTTTATTGTATTTTTTTTTTTTAAGAAATACATATAAAAATAGATATAACTTGTTATATAATAAGGAAAAAAAAGTAATGCGAGATATATTATTAAATAAGTAATAACCCTCGAGTATGACGGTAAGATTCAAGTATATATGTTTTATGTCCAAAGGGAAATATTAGTTGTTAGTGTTCATCGAGGGGCTAGAGACATCAAACATATAAATCTTTCACTACTGTGTTGTGCATTTGTATGAGGGATATACTAACTAACAACCACCAAGGAGTATGAAGGTAAGATCCAAGTATATGAGCCCCATAGCAAGACACCAAAGGTTAGTGTTGGTTGAGGTTTAGAGATGTAGAGAATATACATCATTCACTCCCACATTGCGTATTTGCATGTGGGATATGCTATTTAACAATGATGGAGTATAAGGGTGAGACCCAAGCACATGTGTTTATAATAAAACATCAAAAGTTAGTGTTTGTGATAATCATAGAACAATTTCAAGACACACATTATAGGTGCATCTAACTTTTATTTACACAGATGTACTCATATCACATAACCTGCAAACGAGGGATAGGAGGACAA
Source organism: Picea engelmannii (assembly GCA_009831015.1). Taxonomy (NCBI): domain Eukaryota; kingdom Viridiplantae; phylum Streptophyta; class Pinopsida; order Pinales; family Pinaceae; genus Picea; species Picea engelmannii. Next base: position 168,418 of record ML791542.1, read on the forward strand.
GTAGAAGGCATACACATCTCACGACTAATTTAGCAATATGTTGTAGGAGATGCCATCACTACTATGGGTAGGAAGACAAGTAGAAGGCATACACATCCCTTAGCTAATTTAGCAATATGTTGTAGGAGATGCCACAACTACTACATATCCATCTTTATTGGTATAAGGTTCATGGTATAAGGATTGTTACACCCTTGGAGACTCCCTGCCATTACCAATGTGAGATACACAAGAAGGAAATAGAGAGAAGAGGGGAGAGGAGATTTTAAATTCATAGAAACTATTCCAAAATGACAAACACAATGTATGTGACTATTTATTATTTATCGTTATTCAAACATAGGCACCCGTACAACACATCCCAGAAAGGGGGAAGGGGAGGGGTGAGGCCAAGCAAGCACGCATATTCATCTTGCAATCATGATCTGTAAATTGTCGTGGATATTCCACTGGAATAGTTCGTCACAACATATATGATAAATAAAACTGAAATCCACACTATGAAGGTTAAATTCCTTTAGATTCAAGAACATTTAATTACCAATTTTCTGCTTATGCATGAAATAGATAAAATACAGAAACCAGAGAGCAGTAAAGTACAATCACACACCATCCATAAGATAACACAAATATTTTCTATGGTAAACCCTTACGGGAGAAAACCCAACTAGAAAGTGAGGTTGCTCTACTCTCTTTTCTCTGGTATGGAAATAATGCAAGTACAAAGGAGAAGGAACTCTTTATGGAGTTACATGAGACCTGTGGCCTGTTAGGATGCTACAAAACATTAACCCCCTATGTTATGCTCTCTAATTTCCCACTCCCATTTGTTCTGCTCTGCTATGGAATAAGATACAATAACATAGAATGGAACCCCTTCTCCTCCTAGTGGCCCGGTATTTAACATAGCCCGATAACCATCTAGGGGTAGGTTTTTGACTTCCTCAACCCTCAATTGTGATAGGTTTTGGACCTTCTAGAATCTTCTTGAAATTACATACGTGGCTAGACCCATATGCATGAGTAACGGGGGCTGACGTGGCATCCTCTCGTACCATGGTGGTCAACATGATTGGTCAACTTGCGGGAGACACAACTTTTGCATACGAACTTTGATTGACACACGATCTACACCGTTGAAAAGGTCTTGGAGTGTAAAACACTGCCAAGGGAGTGTGCACAAGTTTTGGATACCAGAACCCCCAAAAATGCCATTTAATGTATCAAAATGGCTTCGAAAGGTTTCAGACCCCAATTTTCCAAACTGGGACCTACCACTAAAGTGGCCCTGCAAGTTGATTCCTCCTTTTTTTTTCCACTCCGAAAGGATCTAGATGTATGAAAAATAATATAATGATCAAATCTAGATCAAATAAACTAGCCATTATGTTAGTAAGAAGGCCACTACTTATATAGACACCCCATTGCAAGGATCATGGTATGTTGGGACTTATGTGTTGGTATAGAGCTTACAACCAATGTGGGATAACACACAAGAGGAGATGAAATTTTTACATTGTAGAAACTATTCCAAAATGCCAATACAATGTATCTGATATCGCAAGATTTGTAGTTGTGCAAAACCCAACACAAGATCTCCAAATCTTACGTAACTACATGAAATCCTACCACTGTCACCTTAGTAAGAAATCCCCTCATTTTAGTGACGGAGGAGGTCCACCACAATTGATGATGAAGACTTAGCATTTACTCAAGAGAATATTACCCAATTGTTTAGGTGCAATTTATGGCAAGTTAAACCACCTCTTAATCAATGTATGCAACAAATTAAAGTGTATTAAGATGGTTGTAGCAATATTTTGCAGCAACAACAAGTTTGCAATCAAATTATCTCAAGTTAATGTTAGTCAAGTTAGGAGATAGCTTGAGAGATTGAGAATACAGAGTTTTTTTTTCACTTTCACCACAAGAGAGCTTTAATGATTAGTGCCTTAGGGCTATGGAGTGTTTACAACAACAAACACAACTAGTCTTGGAACTTGATCTAGATGCAACCAAGATGTAGGAATCAATATCTAAGGTGCTAGCACATTAGGGACTTAGAGATTGAATCTCGAGGAGGATAATTTCTAGGGTGCAAGCACTTTTGGGCCCTATAAACCTTTTATCCCTTCTTATAGCTTCACCTAGGTCAAGAAATCAAGAGTCTAGGGCTAAAATCCTATAGTGCGCACTTTAGGACTTTAGGAGTCTAACCCTAGGTAGTATTTCCTTCACAAAATTTGGATGAATATAACCTTGTGAGAGGAGGAAGCACTTATTCTCCTCTCTCAGGGTTTTACCAAGCAAGATATTCAATATGAACAACTAAAATTCACCATAAAACTTTCAATAACATGAAATGAAATTGTAGAAATTTACTTACTTCACCAAGACATGACAAGAATAAACCCTAATTGCAACAATACCATCCAAAAATCAACAAAGAAGCATCCACACTTGAATTCCAAGAGATAGCGCATGAGAGAGAGAGAAGCCAATAACCCTTCAATAGTGAAAATTTTAGAAGTACTCTCTCCCAAATGGTGAGAGGATGTGATGATAAAATGAATCTTAGATAGCCATATTTATATGGAAACCCCAACCATCCAAGAGACTCCAATGAAAATTCATGTCTCTACAAGAGGGGCCGACCCCTTAAATTGTCTTTACATAAATTCAAAATACAAAAAAATACATCAAATGAAACCCTGGAAGGGTGACGTCATGCCCTAAGAGGGTGACGTTGGGCTAGAGGAAATGATGTCAAGCTCCAAGATGGTATTGTTCGGCCTACAAAGGCCAAGTGTCACTCTCTCATGTGCCAAGGTCCATGCTAATTTCCTCCTCCCATCAAATCACCATGTAAACCATCAAACCCTAGCCCCTAGGTGAGGTTAAGGGCTAGAGGGTGACGTCTATGTCTCCAAAGGAAAACATTCAAGTGTGGGGAAGTTACAATATTTTCCTTTGGTGATGCTAAGGTGCATCCAAAGGAAACTTCCTCCATCCTCAAGGTGCAACACTCATCATCAATGGTGCCCCACACGTGGGGTCTAACATCTGTCTCATGGGATTCCAAGCCCCTATGAAGGTCCAAGTGGCATAATCCCTTCACGAATAGCTCTCACTGGGCAAGGTCCTGCAAAGACAAAAACGTATTCCCTCCAAGGGTCCACAAGTCGTATGAATCATGGCGATTAAGCCACATCTATTAAGAGAACCACCGGAACATGCGCATCAAACCCCCCTTTTCAAATTAAACAAATTCTCAAAAACCTTATAAAGTTTTCCAAATTTAGATATGGGAGGGGTGTCAAGGTGCCATATTGGGTAGGTCAGTCCCTAAGTCAAGGAGTGTTTCCCAAGGAGACCCCATATAAGTCATGTAGTGAGTATGAGGTGGGTTGGGGTAAAACTTATAGGCATGGGGTTCTTGACATACAAGGGTTCGTATTGTCTCATTTATGCGTGCCTTTGTGGAGGGTGTGTTGCACCTTCATTTACAATGCAACCTTTTTCCAAGCCCTTGCCATTTAATTTATCACGGTCCAAACATTGAGTACTATGTGCCATGGAAAGTAAGGAGTATTGCAATGCCACTTGAAGCTAGAAACACACAGAGTACCAGATGCAATGGAAAGTAAGAGACACCAAAAAATGCATTTCCTCAACAAGCGGGACATTCATTAATTATGTGTTTAGAAGGTCCTTGATTTTTATGGGGAAGCACTTTATTGCTCTCAGGACCTTAGGGAGAGCATCTGGAAGGAAAATGATTGGATTTTATCTTTTTCCAGCTACAACACCTCTTGGCCTTTAGCCCCTTCTTCCCATGAAATGAGGTACAATCCCTTCTTGGGGTCAATAAACCCGAAAACCCAAAAGATGAGGAAATAGAGGGGAAGAACTATGGAAAGTGGCAAGTATGAATGGGAATGGTACGATGACCCTTCAAGGAACCCCCCCAGTACCAATCCTTTTCTCTAGGGTGACCAACTTACTAGGATACAATAAAAACCATCAAGGTGAAATTAAGAAAAAGGTATAGTTTCTAAGAAAACGTTCCATAATTAAGAAATGACTCTTTACAACATGCTCAAATGCTCCATATATTAAAGTGACACTTACCATGAGACCAGACTTGTTACCTCGTGAAGCAAGACTCGTTGTCTTATGGGATCCAAACCAGTGTAGTGGATGTTGCTCTATTGTTGCTGATGAGTGGTGATCAACATGAATAGGAGGGACCTTGCGGGCTCTACTGGTCAATTTGACTCTCAACACTCCATGTTTGCTACCTGTGGGCCTCGATACATAATCTCCTTAGTTTTTTTTTTAACAAAAACGGATATGAAATTATATTAAAGGATGTGGCAGAGCCACTGGTTCAGATTACAAAATGCCCATTGTATCTTTGGGACTTTTAGCCACGAAAACATAGATGCCTACAACTTCAGAAACCTAAGTACATACTAATCTACTTATTTAGAGCCATGGCTACTATTGCCAGACTGCTGGAGACTTGTTACAGAGACAGTTAATTCTAAAAATTACTTTGGATCTTCCTCGTTCCAGTTGCTGTTGAGCTTGGCCATTTTGGCCTCCAACTCCTCCATTCTTTCATCAAAGCCTTGCTGTGGGCTCTTTAACTCTTGGTTCATCTTGTCTAATTCCTGAGCAAACCCGATCTTAGTCAAAGTTATGTCTGATTCCAACTGTTCGAGCCGACGGCCTGCTTCCACATCCAGATTTTCCAAGAAATCCAGTTGATGCTCTAGCATCTGCTGCAAGTTTGCCAGGGTCGTTTCCATTTGTTTCAACCGCTCCTCTGTGCTCATCGGCTTTTTAGAAGAAGACGCCATCACTGTTCTTTCTTTTCTCTGCACTCCTGTAGTGGCTCGCCCTGGATCTTCGCCTTCTTTTGGCTTCTGCGTTTCTTGTCTGAGCTTTCCTTGAGTCGGATTGTGAGGGACACGAGATCCCTTTATTTCTCTTTGGGGCTTAGCTATCATTATTTTTTGGGAGCTGGGGGATTCGCGTGATTTCATTGTCTGCCTCCAAGCACGGGCTGTGTTCCTTTTGATACCTGGCTGAGTGAGAATGCCCACAAACCCGAGCGCTCCTGCCATCATGCCGGATTCGATTTGATCCAAGTACCTGCGCGAGCCTGTCTTTAAATCGCTGAAGGATCTCATGAGATTAGGGGATCTCCACTTGGGACATAGT
>ML791542.1:173696-207783 GCA_009831015.1 Picea engelmannii
GGCGGGTAATAATATCAATTTTTTTATTATCCTATTTATTATTCATTGTTATTCACACATACATACCTACACAACACGTCCCATAAAGAATGAGGGAGAGGTCAAGCAAGCATATATATTTATCCTCCAACTATTAAACTATTTAATAGGACCACCACCACATCTATGAAAAGAAGAAGTTTTATAGTCATAACAACAATTCCAAAATACACCATAAATATATTTAATTTTTAATCATGCATATATCTACTTCATCGGAACCATAAAAGAAAAAAAGAACATCCAAATAAAAAACATATACATTTCACAACCAAATTCTAAGTACCAGTTGCCAAATTAATGTCCATTAATAAATATAAAATCAACATGGTCCTCGTTAGATTGATAATTTTTTAAAAGCTATCTTAGAATTTATATTTACTAAACAATAGATATGAAGGGTTTTTCTTTTGTAATTAAGACTAAAATTTCTTTAAATTTCCAATAGCATATATAAATAGAGTTACATAAAAGGTATTTTCAAGTTTAAAAACAACAAAGACATATGTTTTTAGCTTTGCAAAAACAAGACAAAAATACAAAAATAAAAATAAAAATAGCTTTGAGACAATGGTAAGCTAAGGGTAAACTGAATGAGGTTAAAACAGTTCAATCATTAGAGTAGATTATTTTGGTTAACAAGTGTTTAATTGGGTTGGTGAAAGCATATTGTTGTTATAATTTCACCAAGGTTTGGATTTGTCCAATGAGATGCTTGTGCTTGTGCTTGTTTGCACTTGTGCTCATAAAAACAAGTGGTAACGGGTGTGAGTCTTGAGTGACTTTGACATAATAGATACCTCTCACTTGTGGCTTCCAAGTTGAAAGATAACTTCCTTAGCACGTGAGACATTTCTATCCTCATGTTAAATCTAAAATTAAGCAGTTGTTGCTTGGCCATGTTAGAAGGAATCATCCAATAAAAAAAACAATTCAAATTTTGTTAATGATGGAACTCTACCCTTGGAGTTTTGACCCTTTTTTAATTCATCAAGAACTTTAAAAGGATCTAAAAATGAGTGGATCAATCAAAATTTCAACTATGGTGTTTTGTCATATTCTAGCATAGATCTCTTGAAATGGGGTATCTTTTAGTGCTCATTATCAAATGCCCCAACCCTACACACCTTTGTTTTCTACACCCACTTCAGTTCAATAATGGTTATGATTTTCCCACTAACACATTCTTAAATTTGTTGTAAGATTTATATGTCTACTCTTTGTGGGGTGAAAAATTGAAGCTTTGGATTTGTTGGGCCCATTTTAGGGGTTGTTAACACTCCAAGAGTCTTTCCTTGACTGTAAAGGGAATGAGCTTGGTAACTTAAATGTTTAATAATGTATGGGAAATGGGATCAAGTCAGATGACTAAATCATACCTCACTCACTCAAGACATGCTTAAACTCAACCAAATAAACAAGGCTTCTAACTATCACTGTTCAGAGGGTTTGTAATATAGGTGAAAAGATGAAGAATTCTCACTATGTTGGCAGATTCATACATAAAACACTTACATATGAATGGCTAATCATAACAAGGAAAAGATACTTGCAATTCCAATTATCAATACAGAGATAGGATGACAACTATCTGGTATTCGGTAAATAGAATAAACATGAATAAAACATGCAAGTACAAGTATAGAACAGAAAGGAAAATGTAGATCTGAACATGTAATTGCAAAAGAGATTGTATTAATTTGACAAGAACATGAGAATCTTGAGTACAAAGTGTCTAAGAGTCCCTAAATTTGAACCACAGTCCTCAGACTGTCTTCCCCCTTTGGTGTATCGAAGGTCTCAGTCTTTATAGCCTTTTTATCACAATTTCAAGATACTATAAAAATGGATTTGAAAATAACTAAAACTGAATATAATAAAAAAATATATGACAATTAAGATCACTGTAGGTCGAATTGACCCTCTTAGCATTATTTGGTAGTCTACAGGTGAAGATCATGGAACTCAAGATCTCTGTTTGACAGCTGGGTGATTTCTGTCAAGAAAAGAAATGCCATTTGGCTTCATTACCTTATCATATGCCTTAAAAACTTGAGGAGGAAGATAATATGACTTCTAATAATTATTATCTTTATTTTAAAACCATTCCCACGTGTTTCCCCAATCAAAAAACGTGATCTGGGCAAAAATAGTAGCTTTCTGCCCTGTTCTGTGCATAAATTTTTGGAAATATGCTGCTTAAATATTGACCTATATCTTTCAAATACAAATAGTTGTGTACAAACTGGAAGAGGATTTTGTATATTGTTTTTTTTTGAGAAAAAACCTCTCTATGTTCTTGGAGATTCGTTTTCATTTGCCCGGGACCTACATTTAAAAAACATGTGTCAAACAGAGAAATTCTAAGATCCGAAAATTAAGGCTCAAAGATGAATTTGATTCTCCCAATATATGACACCTGTAGGAAAAATGAGAGAGGTTATTGTTATTTGACATGTTAGAAACAAAAACCTCCGCCCGTTTCTCAAAATGATCTTCCAGACACTCAAAATCATCATTAGAAAATGATGACTCAACCTAGTAAAAACGCAGAATTTATGTGCTTTTGGTGGCTAGGAGAGCCCCAAATTTCGCGTTTAAGCTACCGAAAGCTAGGCTTTCAGTGGCTTAGAAGCCCTTTTGGAAAGGCGCTTAGCCACTGAAACCTGAGTTTTGACTTTTTTGAAGAAAAAACGAAATCCAATGTTTTTGAAACTTTATTACAGACATAAGGCTCTAAAAAATGAACCTTAAAAAATTTAGAAAAGTATTTTTCAATGACCTCCTATCACCTAAAATTAACAAATTTGACTGATTTATTTTAGGAGATAACATCTGGCTCCTATTGGGGAAGAAACGTCCCTGTGAGGTTTCAAGAACCTAGCAGACCTTGTGCCTTTAGCATTGGGCATGGAGTCATCTGGCCTTTATGGTTGGGGACCTCCCTGTGAGGTTTCCAAGAACCTGGCAGACCTTGTGCCTTTAGCATTGGGCATGGAGTCATATGGATTTTACAACTGATCTTTTGTGAACCTGTAGTCTGCCTGTAGCCTGCTCTGCTTAATCATGAAATCAATCAACTGAAAATGACTACTTGCTCGTAAAACAAGCTTATTCCCCTACTCCTACTCTAACCGGATCCGCATTCGGGTTAGGTAAAGGCTGATTTCCATAACAACCATCCAAGCAATTTTAATACTGAAGAAATCTCATCTTTATCACTGATTAGTAAATGATGTCTGGTAAGTAACAACCGTAATAAGAACTCTTTTCGAAAATCATACTCACCTGAAAACATGGGCGAGCTGAAGAAATCTGAAACTTTCAAGCTCTCTGAAAAGTATAACTCCATGAATACTGCCACCGGGTCTTTGAAGCCAAGATCAGAAAAATGTTGATCCACGGAGAACTCTTGCTCAACCATGACTGTTTCTATGCTAGAAGACTGCTCATCCTTTTGTTCCCTTGAAATGAGATCTTGTTTATCAATCATAATAATTTTCTCTTCGGAAAGTGCTTAGAAGATGATGATACATCAATGTTTAAGTCATGTGAATAACAATCAACATAAAATATATAATTGTTCATGAAATCATTAGTTATCATAGGCTCCACTTGTCTTTCAAACTGATTATAGACTTCAAGCTCATATCTGTCTTTAAGGCATTCTGCAAATATTGAAAAATTTGATTCACAATCTGAAATAAATTTACCTGCTTGCTGCTGTTCCAAAACTGCCTCATAGTCATAACCTTCCTGCTTAAACTCTGAACTATGCTTCCATTCTTGCTGCTGTCTCAGATCTGCTTCATACTCACTGTCTTTTTGCTGCAACTCTGGAGTATACTCACAGTCCTCTTGATGCTCATCCTATGCATGCAGATCTTCAAAATATGCTTGCTCTCGAATCTTATTGCTAGCACAGATGTTCTCCTCCACCTCTTGAGCGTCTTCAAACAAGTTCCTTAACGATGAAGACTTCCTTTCTAGTAGGAGAAAGACAAGTTCATTATGCTGAGCCATAAGATAGTATACCATGGCAGCAATCTCAGTAGGCCGAATCTCCAATGGCATGTCATAATATGTCATATAGAACCTTCTGTTGAAAACAATCAAAGATTCTTCCTTCTCTCTCTTCAAAGTACAAAAATCATCAAGGCTCTGATCAAGACATTTATTTTCACCCTAATGTTTTGAAAAAACATAACAAAAATCAGTCCACGAACCTATTGAACCAGGTTCCAAAAGTCTAAACCATAAAGCAGCCTCTCAGGTTAGAGATTTAGAAAATAATCTTATAACAATATCTTCATGAACAATTTCCAGATTATCAACAAAATTTTCAAAAGCCTCCAAATGTTTTTCAGCTGAAATATGATTCTCTCCGGTAAAATGAGGAAGGTACTCAACAAAATATGGAGGATAAGGATGAAGATGAGCTGGTAACTTGAGAGGTTTAAACACCCTTTGTCTAATCTTAGACTGAAATTCTATGGGCTGAAAACAAGGTTTAACGAGATGATGACAAGGCTCAGGAGAAATAGGTGAAAGTAATGAAATCTGAGATGATTTAGATTCAAATTCATCATTCTCATGGTTACAAGGTTGATCAGTTTCAATCGAGATTTGTATGCAAAGCTCATCTTTATGGAAAGGCTGAGGGAAAGAAATAGGATCAACATCAACAACATAAGGAGGCTGCAAGCTTTCCTCTTCTAAAGATGGATGATAATCTTCAGAGTATACAAAACAGAGGATAATTCTTTTAACATGTGAAGGGAAAAGTATAAAGGAGCTGATAAAGAATAACAACAGTTCGTAAAGTAAACTGATGAAATGGTACCTGGATTTTGAATTCAGCCTCTTCATCTTCTATCAGTAAGATCCTCCCCAGTGGAGTCGCCAGGCAGATGATTACAGTCGATTCTAATGTCTGTCTTGTGTTTTCCATCAAGAAATAGATCTATGTCGTTTTCCTAGGGAAACTCTGCTTTCACTTTTGTATCCCCGTCAACGACACCATTTTGTTAGCACTCCAAGAGTCTTTCCCTGACTGTAAAGGGAATGAGCTTGGTAACTTAAATGTTTAATAATGTATGGGAAATGGGATCAACTCAGATGACTAAATCAGACCTCACTCACTCAAGACATGCTTAAACTCAACCAAATAAACAAGGCTTCTAACTATCACTGTTCAGAGGGTTTGTAATATAGGTGAAAAGATGAAGAATTCTCACTATGTTGGCAGATTCATACATAAAAAACTTACATATGAATGGCTAATCATAACAAGGAAAAGATACTTGCAATTCCAATTATCAATACAGAGATATGATGACAACTATCTGGTATTAGGTAAATAGAATAAACATGAATAAAACATGCACGTACAAGTATAGAACAGAAAGGAAAATGTAGATCTGAACATGTAATTGAAAAAGAGCTTGTATTAATTTGACAAGAACATGAGAAGCTTGAGTACAAAGTGTCTAAGAGTCCCTAAATTTGAACCGCAGTCCTCAAACTGTCTTCCCTCTTTAGTGTATCGAAGGTCTCAGGCTTTATAGCCTTTTTCACAATTTCAAGATCCTATAAAAATGGATCTGGAAATAACTAAAATTGAATATAATAAAAAAGTATATGAAAATTAAGATCACTGTAGGTCGAATTGACCCTCTTAGCATTATTTGGCAGTCTGCAGGTGAAGATCATGGGACTCAAGATCTCTGTTTGACAGCTGGGTGATTTTTGTCAAGAAAAGAATTGCCATTTGGCTTCATTACCTTATCATATGCCTTCAAAACTTGAAGAGGAAGATAATATGACTTCTGATAATTATTATCTTTATTTTAAAACCGTTCCCACGTGTTTCTCCAATAAAAAAACGTGATCTGGGCAAAAATAGTAGCTTTCTGCTGTGTTCTGTGCAAAAATTTCTGGAAATATGCTACTTAAATATTGACCTATATCTCTCAAATAAAAATAGTTGTGTACAAACTGGAAGAGGATTTTGTATATTGGTTTGTTGTGAGAAAAAACCTCTCTCCGTTCTTGGAGATTCGTTTTCATTTGCCCAGGATCTGCATTTAAAAAACATGTGTCAAACAGGGAAATTCTGAGATCCGAAAATTAGGGCTCAAAGATGAATTTGATTCTCCCAATATATGACACCTGTAGGAAAAATGAGAGAGGTTATTGTTATTTGATATGTTAGAAACAAAAACCTCCGCCCGTTTATCAAAATGATCTTCCAGTCGCTCAAAATCATCATTTGAAAATGATGACTCAACCTAGTAAAAACAGAGAATTTATGTGCTTTCGGTGGCTAGGAGAGCCCCGAATTTCGCGTTTAAGCTACCAAAAGCTAGGCTTTCCGTGGCTTAGAAGCGCTTTTGGAAAGGCCCTTAGCCACCGAAACCTGAGTTTTGACTTTTTTGAAGAAAAAACGAAATCCAATGTTTTTCAAACTTTATTACAGACATAAGGCTCTCAAAAATGAACCTTAAAAAAATTAGAAAAGTATTTTTCAATGACCTCCTATCACCTAAAATTAACAAATTTGACTGGTTTATTTTAGGAGATAACAGGGGTCAATATTGATGTGGTGATTTGGAGCCTTAGAAAATTCAAGAATTAGATGGACATTTTTTACTCCAAAAATTTGGTAACATAGTTCCAAACCCCTCAATGTTGTTTTACTCGTTGATATTTCTAACAGTCCAAAGAGAACCTTAGTCAAAGTTTGTATGAAAGAGTTATGCCTTCGACAACTTGACTTATGCTTTAGACACCATGGTATCAAATGAATGCCACATCGACGCACATGTGGAGCTAGTAATGTGTGGACTTTAAAGAATATTTTGGAGAGTCCAAACCATAAATCTATTTGGGAGTTGGGGCATGCAAAAACTCTAACCCTAACCCCAATAGCTATGAGGAAATGTTAAAACCTTAACTTGATAGAGATAAAGGGACTCCCCTCCTATTGTAATGATTTATTGTTCCATCATTGAGCAAAGAAAAAGAGTGGAATATCAAAGCATAGTAGTAGAGGACAACCCTACAGTGTCTTATTCAAGCCATAATGTCCATTTACTTCATAGTGAGTGATTATATTTATTTTCCTTTTTCATTGCAAATCTAAGAATACAAAATGCAAGACAAAATCCATATTTCTTGATATAATTTTCACTCTTCAGAAATTTCTCCCAAGTACATCTTGTGTTGAATATGTTAATTGTGTACTCATTTACTATTATAGCTTTTATCTTATCTTCTCAATTATGAGCAAGATATTCTTCTTTTAGAGGGGAAATTTGTGCTTTGGCCCTTGTGCCAACACATCATACCTAAATGTTATTAAAGTATCACTATGAAGGGATATGAAGCTCATTTCATCCCATGCAACTACTCAAATGGACTTGGCATCTAATCCCTTACCATATTGGGCATAGCCATGGAGTATGAAGGAAACACCCAAGAACATGAGCCATAGAAAAACACCAAAGGTTGATGTTTGTTAAGGGTTAGGAATGTAGAAGAACAAATTCTTCACTTCCATAATGCATATTTGCATGTGGGATATACTAATTAACAATGATGGAGTATGAAGGCAAGGCCCAAGTACATGTGCCTGTAACAAAACATTAGAAGTTGGTGTCTATTGATGATCGAAGAACAATTTCAAGATGTACATTATAAGTGCATATAACTTTTATTTACACATATGTACTCATATCACATAACCCACAAAAGAGGGGTAGGAGGTCAACTAGAAAGCATATACATCCCCACAAAAAATATAACAATATGTTAGTAAGAGACGTCGTGACTAATTTGAATCCATCTTTATTGGCATAAGCTTTGTGGCATGGAAGGACATTACCTTTGCATACTTGTGCCCTCCAACCATTGTGAGATACACAAGAAGGAAAGAGAGAGGAGAGAAGAGAGGAGATTTTAAAGTCAAAGAAACTATTTCAAAATGTTAAACACGACATATGCACTTGTTTATTTTTCATCATTATTCACACAAACATGCACCCATAGAACACATTCCACAAAGGAGGAGGGCGAGACCAATCAAGCACTCATATTCATCTTCCAACTGATCAACCCATATGTTAGTAAGAGGGATACTACCTAGTGGACACCCTATTGGTACAAGGAACATGGCATGTTGGGACTTATCCATTGACGTGAATTAGAGCTCACAATCAATGTGGGATAGTACACAAGAGAAGAGCAAATTTTAAAGTTGTAGAAACTATTCCAAAATGTCAAACATGACATATCCAAGTGTTTTATTCATTGTCGTTCACACATATACATCTATAGAACATATCCTACAAAGGAGGAGAGTAAAGTCAAACAAGCATGCCTATTCTTTATGAAACCAGTAAATCATTATGTTAATAGAATAACCACTGCTTTTATGAAAAATAAGAAGTCTTATAATTATAAAAATAATTCCAATACACACCATAAATATCTCTATTTTTTATTTATACAAACATCCATATTGCACAACCCATAATCATTATGTTAATAGAATAACCACTGTTTTTATGAAAATAAAAAGTCTTATAATTATAAAAATAATTCCAATGCACACCATAAATATCTCTAATTTCTATTTATACAAACATCCATATTTCACAACCCATAAAAGAAAAAAAGAAAGGAAAAAACATATACATCTCACAACCAAATTCCAAGTAAAAGAGAAAGAAAAAAAAAAAAAACCTTATACATCTCACAACCAAATTCCAAGTGGCATAAAATATAGAGTTTCATTTACAATACTAATGCTTAATTAGAAATATAAAATCAACGTAGTTCCTATCACATTAATAAATGTTCTTTAGTAGTTTTACTATATATATGAGAAAAGGTTTTTTTGGTTTTTTTGTTTAGTAATTAAAACTAAAATTTCTTTTACTTTCCATTCGCTGAGATGAATAGAGTTACGTAAGGCATTTTCCAATGTACAAAGAACAAATGCATAAGTTCTACAACAAAAAATGGACAAAAAGCAAATTGACAAGACAAAGGAGCAAAGACTTTTTAACTCTAAGATAACACTAAGCCAAGGGTAAACAAAACGAGGTTAAATTGTTTTTTAGTTTTTCATTAACTTTTTAATGTTCATTTTAACATAAAATAGCACACCCATAGTGGGGAAAGTTAATACCAAAGTGAATGATAAAGTTAATACCGAAGCGAATGGGTTGTAGATACATCATACAAAGAAAGGCGGCAAAATTATTAAATGTGGAGGCCCTCAATGAATTGTCTAATATTTGTATTTGAATTTCTTGACAGGTTATTATTAGTACTATTGAATCCAGTGGATTATATAAGATTCTCAATACACAATTTTTTTTTTTGTGTAACAAAGAATAAGGGTTTTGAGGCCACACAATGAAGAACAAAAATGAGAGAATCTTCATGTGGATACACATAGATGTGCTTGACTCCATTTTCAAAGAAAATCAAACTTGGAAATGGGCCATACTTGAAATGCTTCATTTGTGCATTTGTCTTATTTTCAAAAATAAGGTGTGATGTATTTTTTTAAATTTACATATCCAATACAAAAATATTATGGAGGAGGTGATCACTATCACAAAATACTATAATACACATCAAATATACATTGAGCATCTTTCAAACTCAGCATCCCTTGAAATTCACAGTGTTTCAAGGATGTATCTACCCATGTCTACCCTTTGATTTTGTGAATCGCAAATGTAAACACTTATTTTCAAAGTGTATGGCATTGTTTCATATTTTTATGGGTGGAAAAAAAACTTTGTTTATCTTATTTTTCAATGCACGTAACCATGCATGTTTGTTATGAATACAAAGATATGGAGTAGTACTATGAGGTCAACGCATGTAAACATTTGTTTTGGATAAATCATGGTACTATGTTGTTCATCTTAGTTTGCAAGTATATTGAAGGTTTGAAATCATACTTACATTTCCCCAATTGGCTAAGAATGAATCGTGGGTGTAATAAACTTACAACAATCATAATATTTTTTACACGCACAATAGGAGGTCTTGAAGAGAATCAAACCATTGCTCCCTCTTGAAACCCTTGATTTTTCTACATGCATCTAGGCAGGTAGCCTAGTCTTGGCCATGGATATGGCATTTGGAATGCCCCCTCCCCACCCCCCTTTCAGACGTAGAGGAAAATGCTCAAGCTTCTAGATTTGTAAAGAAACTAGAAAATATTCTAGAATTTGCTTTTCTAGTCTCTTCATCCTGTCACACGACACTTGCTTTAGCAAATCATGCAATGATAGGCCAATTCAATGGCATATGGAATTCATCTATTTCTATGGAAATTTGGTTTTAGAGGAACCAAGAAGTGTTAATCAAAGGTAAGCATACTCATTATTTTTATGGCATATGGTTTTATGCCTTCCTTTTCAAAGCCAAAGGAGACAAAGATCTCGTTTTCAATAATTGGACCTATTTATTTTGCACAAGAAGAATGTATCTAAATAGATGGATTCCATACTTCAACCCTAAACAAGAAATTTCCTTGGTCGTTCTAGTCTGGGTTCAACTGCCTCACCTCCCCCTCCATTGTTGGAATGAAGACTCCCTGTGCAACATAAGTAACACTCTAGGTAGATATATTGGCAAAGTAGAACCAAAGGATGGAATGTTTGCCTATGCTCACATTTGTGTGGAGGCAGATCTAGAAAAGGGACTTCATGAAGCAATTATTTTTGTCTCTAGACAACTGGAAGCATATCTAGACTCTATACTATGAGAAACTTCCCTTCAAATGCAAATCCTGCCGTGAATATGGCCACTTTATGAAAGATTGCAAAAAAACCCCCAAGTTGTCCAACTAGTCAAATGACACATCGTTAAAAAAATTGAGTGTTAAGCATTTCGTCACTCCTCAAATAGTCAAATCAGGCTCAACAAGATCGGGAATGATGACCCCTTAAAGTTCAAAATAGGTAATCAAACAAGCAATTGGAATCAAATCCTCTCAGCCACCCCACCCTCAACAAGGCAATAAGTCTCCATTTCATCCTAAGGGAGGAGGAGTAAGCTCCCAGGAAAATAAGTATGAAATATTTATCCAAGAAGAACCTATTCCTTTTTTCACAAATTCTAGCAACATCCACTCATATCGCAGGAGCTCCAATCACCAATCCACATGAGATAGAAAATCAAGCAGCTCAATCTAACCCTAGCAATGAAGGAACCTTTTAGATAATCAAGAACAAATTGATCACCCTCTTGAGAAGGTGCAATATAAAAATGGAATCCTTACACATAAAATGGCCTAGAAACAATCCGAGGAAGAGGGAAATGAAGAAGATGCAATGGAAGAGAAGATGCCTAGGAAGGTAGGCAAAATTCCTTCTAAATAAAAAAGGGAGGAGATAGAAAATAAGGAAAAAGTTATTGGGTATGCAAACGATAATAGAAAAATATTTAGGAATAGGGACAAGGACATCAAGAAATCCTAGATTTTTTATCATGCTTCGGGGGGGGGATAAAATCTCTAGGTAAACAATAAACATAGTCTCATAGAACTGTAGAGGTATGGGTAGTTGGTTTAAAGTAGAATCAGTAAGAGATATAATAAATTTAGATAAACCCTTTATCCTTCTCCTTCAAGAGACTAAGTTATAGGTAAAGGAAGAAGTAAAAACATGTGGAAAAAGAGTGAAGGACTAGCAACTGTCAAGGGTTGCATACGAAGGTAATTGCACACTCTGGAATAACCTTGCTTTTCATCTGAATTTTCCTCTTCAAATGCAACACTGGATCTTAGCCAACTTTATACATCAACATTCAAGATATAAGTTGAACATTATAAATGTTTACATGTCGACAATATACAAAGAAAAAGAAGAATATTGGGCAATACTCTCGACATTATCAAATTTTGAAATCACTCAAAACAACATAATAACATGCGATTTAATGTAGTTTTAAGCCAAAAAGAAATAAAGAGGAGGCAACATAGTAAGAGATCCCTTCTAGGAAAGGATGGAAGATTTTATATATAACTAGGACTTGGTGGACATTGAACTAATTAAAGGGAAATATACCTAGTCTAACAAGCAAGTCGGGCCAAGACATATTACATCGTGCCTTGACCAATTCCTACTACATAGTAAGTTTCTCTTATGCAATTCCACTATCATTTCTAAATTTCTTATCTGGGAAACCTCTGATCGCAAACCTATTATTCTTCAAATTTTAGAATCCCTAGATTATGGCCCTACCCCCTTTCATTTTAATCCCATTTGGCTTCAAGAGCAAGAAACTTTGGGAATAATCTTAGAAGAATGAAGCAAGTGGGTCTTATGCTCTCTAGTTTTTATTTGGGAGCAAAAATTGAAATTTTTAAAAATTGCCCTTAAAGAATGGGCCAAGAAAGATTATACCCAACTTGATAGAAAGAATGAAGTCATCAAATTGCAGATGGTTTCACTCTAGGACAAAATGGAGACAAATCATTTCACTAGTGAGATGCTAAAAGATGAGAATATGACATTTCAAAAGTACCATAAAACTCTTAGAATGGAAGAAGATATGTGGAGACTCAAATCCTATAGTTTATGGTTAACAATAGGGGATAGAAACACCACTTTCTTCCATGGTCAAGCAAAAGATAGGATGCAAAGAAACAATGTCAAGGAAATTTGTTTGGATGATGGATCAACATTAAGAACCTTCTTGGAGATAAAAGAGGTAGCCAAAATACATTTTGAGGATCTATACATAGAAAATTGGGGGATGGACCCTGCAATTACAATAATTATGTTAGAAAACATACCATCAATTGTTATTGCAACTGAGAATGAAGAACTGATGCCAATTATCACAGACAATGAAATTCATAGAGCAATCTGGAGTCTGGCACCTGAGAAAGCTCCTGGACCCGATGGATTTACAATTCATTTTAACAGAGTTTGTTGGAACGTCATCAAATATGATCTCAAAATAATAATACAATATGTTCAAAATCCTTGTTGGATAGGGAGAAGCAAATATCTTTGGCTTTGTTGGGTCGATTTTAAGCGTTAACTTTGACGTGGCGATTTAGGGTCTTGAAACTTTCAAGCTTCGTTTCAAGCATTAAATGTGATTTTTTTACTCCACAACATTTCTAACAGGGTTCACAACCCCTAAAGACTTTTCAACGAGTCAAAAGAGCACCTCGATCAAGGTTCAAATAAATGAGTTATACATTTAGCAAGTTGACTTATGTTTTGACAACCATGGTACCAAATTGATGTCACATAGATACACATGTGGAGCTATTCATGCATGGAATTTCAAGAAAATTCCAATGGGTTCAAAATCCTAACCTTAATCAAGAGTTAGGGCACACAAAAGCTCTAATCGTGACTTTAATGATTATGAGGGGAGGTTAAGAACTTAGCCTCTGAAAGAGAAAGGAGTTTCACTTTTATTGTAATGATTTATTTTTCCATCTCTCAACAAATCAAAGGAATCGAATATCACGACAATGCATGTAAAAAAGTAACCCTATAATAGCCTAATTAAGTAATAATATCAATTTACTTCATAATAACTGATTATCTTTATTTATATTTTACATTATAAATCTAAAAATAAAAGGTAACACACGATGCTCTTATTTTTAACGTAAATGTTACTTTTTATAGTTTTTTTCAAAGTACATTTTATGTTCAACATGTTAATGTCATACTCCTTTTAGTATGCTTGTCTAAGATGAATTTACTGAGGGCCATGTGATTTCCTCAAGGTATTGTAACCTTTTATAGTTTTGATTTTATTGGGCTATTGATCTATAATATGTCAATTGATGATGACATATTTTGATTAAAATTCAATTAGATATTTAAGGTTTTGGGATAGCTTATGAAAAAGATATTGGTAGTGGGCCTGCAGGCCACATAAAACTAGTCATACATTGTATGTGCATCAACACCTAAGGATTGTATTTGAAACTCGTCTTAAATATAAAGTTTGCTTTTTTTCTTGGAAAAAAATACTCCTTTTAGTATTACAACTTTTATCTTATCTTCCCAATTATTTTTTGGGTTAAAAATAATATACTTATAGTATTATGATGATCCAATTTATGAGCGAAACAAAATGAAACCACATAGTTATAATACTAACATAGAGACACAATGAACAAGAGCATAGATACAATAAAACTTGACTTCTATTAAATGAGAAATATGCTGAAACTGTAAAATGCAGACTAAAAACAAGCTTGCTAGAATGGTGGTAGCTTATCTCTAAGAAGAGATGTGACGGCTACGCTCATTCGCAAGAATATGAGTACAATGAGGCTCTGAAGGAATTTTTACAATAAACATGAATTCCAAAACCCTAGACATCCAAAAACCTAACCCTAGGAGATGAAGCACAAAAGTCATGTGGGCCCCATTGGAGTAATTTGGTACATCAACTTCCTGTGGTCGTAAGTTTTGCATATGATCTCCGTTTAGGGTGCACGATAGCTCGTTGGAAAGGTCTTGATGAGGATATTAATTCAGGGGGTTCATTTATAGATTTTAGCTTTCAATGAGGTGCCAAATCATGAAAAAAAATAATTCAGGCCCTCAAAATGGCCCCAAACGTTTGGGACCCGAAAAACTGCTAAAAATAGTAAGTTGCCAAAAAAATGTTTTTGAGCCAGTTGGAAAAGGTGGGTGGCCACCGAGATCCTCTTGGATCAATCCTCCCCCCTTAGGAAGCAATGGTATCCATTTCGTTGAGTTATCCCATCAGATGAGGAAATTTCTGTTGAATTTGGCCTTGGGTGAACCACTTGCCTTGGTGCAGGAGCTGCCCTGCTTTGACAACTCAATAAAGCTGGATCGTCTGCTAGAAAGTTCCCTTGAACTGTGTGTCCACGATATGATCAATGGATTCCTGTTCCATGCAGTCACGATTGAGCTCTGTTGGTGTCAACTGTTCTGATTTCTTCAAGGTGTCCAATAATGGTGGAAAATAAGGCCGAAGGAGGTCCACATTGAACACTAGGTGCAAGCCAAGGAAGGGGGAAAGGTTAAGCTCAAAAGCATTGTCACCGAAAACCTTGGTGATGGTGTAAGGTCCATAACATAGTGGATGAATCTTCTGATGAGGCCTTGTAAGGATTTCTTTCTACAAGTGCAACCAAATTTTGTCTCCCACCTGAAACTGGTGTGGCACCCAGTGTTGATCATGGCACTGCTTGTACTTGGCATTAGACTTCTGTAAAATATCCTGAACCTGTTGGCAGATGTGCTGGATACGCTCAATGAACTGAGTGGATTTTTCAGCTTCAGTTGGAGCATGTGACGAGTGTGCCTAGGTGGCCGCAAGGGGTAGTGCAACATCCATGGGACCCAATGGTTGAAATCCCAACCCCACCTGAAAGGGGCTGTGGCCAGTTGAGCTATGTAAGGATTTGTTGTAGTTGTGGTGAACATAGGGAAGACTCTCATCCCAGGTGCGGGGGTGCTTTGAATTGTAGATACGCAGGATGTGCATGATCATCAGGTTTATGAACTCGGTTTGGCCATTCGTCTGGGGGTGGAAGGTAATGGACTTGGTGAGAATGGTGTCCAGCGGTGACTAGGGGCTTGACCAGAATGTGCTGAGGACCCAGTTGTCTCGGTCTGAGATAATGATTTGTGGGACCCCAAAGTGTACCCAAACTTGTTCAAAGAAGATGATCCAGGAGGATCTCAGTGGCCACCCATCGTGTCCAACTGGATCAAAATAGTTTTTTGGAAACTTACTATTTTTAGCAGTTTTTCGATTCCTGAACATCCAGGGCCATTTTGAGGGTCTAAACGACGTTTTTTCACGATCAGGCACCTCAATTATTATCAAAGGCTTTGATTGATCCCCCTAAACAAATCTCCTTATCAATACCTTTCCAACGAGCCATTGTGTGCTCAAAACAGAGATTGTATGCAAAAGTTACGACCCCGAGAAGTTGATGTACTAACTTACCCCAACGGGGCCCACATGACTTTTGGTGCTTCATCTCCCAGGGTTAGGTTTTTAGATATCTAGGGTTTTAGAATTCTTGTGTATTGTAAAAAGGACTTCAGAGCCTCATGGTACTCATCTTCTTGCGAATGAGCACAACTGTCACATCTCTTCTCAGAGATAAGTTGCCACCATTCTAGCAAGCTTGTTTCAGTCTGCATTTTACAGTATTCAACATATTTCTTATTTAATAGAAGCCAAATTTTACTGTATCTCTGCTATTTTTCACTGTGTCTCTGTGTTGATATTATAAGTCTCTGGTTTCATTTTGTTTCTCTCATAAATCTAGATCAGTGGTATCAGAGCGGTCTGCTCCTTGTCATTTTTTTAATGCATGTCCCCGACCCAGTCAGGTTATAAAGAGTTGGGTGTCAAGCTTGTTTGTCTTGAGGAAAAATTCTCTCGCACGCCCAAGAAACCGTCCATGGTGGGCAAAAATAAAGACGACGGGAAATGAGATCCTTTCAAAATGTTGCTCGAGGAAGCCTTTAAGTGACAGGGGAACGAAATGATGCACAACTTTGCACAAATCCTTCAACGACTGCCGACAAGCGAGATATCCACCACAAGCAAAGGTGCCACCCCCTTCAAGGTACATATCAATTTTGATATTCCTATATTTGATATTCGATATTCCACAACTTTTTCGATAGAGAAAAGATTGCATTTGCGCTCCTCAAGACCATCCCCCATGTCAAATATTGGTGGGAGAATTTCTGTGAGCAAAAGGAAATAGAGGGATCCACATTATTTGCAGTTGCACCCACTGGGGGTTCCTTTAGGGATGCTATTAAGGAACAATACTACCCTGTTGGAAGTTATGATGACTTGTATACAAGATGGATGACACTGCGGTAGGAAAGAGACCAAACAATGCCAGAGTTCATCAATGTCTTCCATACCTTGCGCACCAAGTTGGGTATCAAAGATTCTGAGCGACATCTAGTACTCAAGTACTGTGGTGGTCTGCATAGATACATCCAAACAAAAATGGAGTTTTTGGACATCTCATCCTTGGGTGCGGCCTCTCGATATGCCGTCAAAATCGAGCAGAAGTTGAAACAAAAGACACATCCGTTTGGGTCTGGGAACCCCTCACAACAAAAGCAAAGAAAGGGCTGCCCCAACCCGCAGAACAAAGGATAGAGAAAATATGGGAAACCTCAGGACAACCAGTCCAATCCGAAGCAAAGAAGGAAAATGGGAAGACAAATAAAGATACCAGGAAGTGGTGCGACTTCAATAAGATCCCCTCGCATAACACTACTAATCGTTGCTCAAAGTAATCATTGGTGGCTAAGGTAAAAGCCGTTGAATCAGATGTGGGTTCCGACTATGAGTTGGAACCAAAAAAGGGGTGACAAATCATTTACGTGGAACCCAATGCCACCGTTTCTACCACCAAGATCCAGCCCAGTGAACCTGATGAGCCAGAGGAAGGCGAGCACCTCTTTCATTCACAGATGTGGGTAAAAATGAATCCAATGCACTTTATCACTGATAGTGGTAGCCATAAGAACCTCATATTAGTAGAGGTCGTCAAGCATCTAGCCCTGCCGACAATGCTGCATCCACAACCCTACACCATCGGATGGCTCCATCAAGGAAGCGATCTTCACATCATCCAACAATGTCGCCTGTCATATGTAATCAAGCCATTCAAAGATGAGGTATTGTGTGATGTTGCTCCCCTTGAAGTTTGTGATGTTCTTTTGGGCCAACCTTATTTATGGAACACCATGCTATATATGATTCTAGGCCTCGCAGTGTTATTATTACTTTGAACAAGAAATTGTGCAGGATACCCGAGATAGTCCCACCTAGTGCTATTTCCTTGATCTCTGCCAAGCAATGCAGGAAGGTCATTTCTCAGACCGAGAATTTTGTATTCTTCATGATTTTCTCTCAGAGTGAGCGAAAGGTTGCAGCCACATCCATCGTCTCCGTGGCTAACCTCTCCATGCAACAAAATCAAGTGGATAACTTTGTGGAAGAATACAAAGATATCTTCTCATCACCTAATGGGGTACCTCTGCACTGTCAGGTCAAGCATCCAATCGATTTGACCCTTGGCGCATCGCTACCCAATGGGCCAGTCTATAGTTGCTCTCTGCTAGAAAATGAGGAGATCAAGTGTCAGATACAATAATTACTCCACAAGGGGCAAATCCGACCCAAATCATCACCTTGTGGAAGCCCAATCGTGCTGGTGTAGAATAAAGACGAGACTTGGAAACTCTGCATTGATTACCTGACCCTAAATAAAATCACAGTCAAGAACCGATACCTGATTCCAAGAATCGATGATCTCCTTGATCAACTCAAGGGGTAAAAATACTTTAGTAAGATTGTTCTGAAGTCTGGTTACCATAAGGTCTCAATAGAACAAACAAATGTATGGAAAACTACCTTCAAGTCAAAAGAAGGTCTTTTTGAATGGTTGGTTATGCCCTTTGGTTTGAAAAATCCCCAACAAATTTCACGAGGATGATGGACAATATCTTGCGGCCTTTCACCAATTATTTTGTGGTGGTGTATCTGGATGACATCCTCGTCTACAACAAGACTTGGGCATAACACATGCAACATATTCAACAGGTTGTGCACACTTTGTGACAACACAAGCTATATGACAACTTGGAAAAATGCTCCTTTGGCATGGACATGATCCAATTCCTAGGCTACATTGTTTATTCACATGGTGTGCATGTTTATCCAACCAATATCCAAGTCATCCGTGACTGGCCAGCCCAAACCATGGTCACTGAGCTTCAGATCTTCTTAGGCCTTGCCAATTTCTATCGAAGGTTCGTGTTGGGATTCTCCCATATTGCATGGGCCCTCAGCCAAATATCCAGAGGTGGTGGTAAGAAAACATTTGTGTGGGGCATGTCCCAACAAAAATCATTCGATGATCTGAAGCAATTCTTGTGCTTTCATCACCTGACTTGCAACAACCCTTTGAGATTGAGACATATGCTTCAGACTATGCTGTGGGCATAGTCATCACTTAGCACGACCACCCCGTGGAGGAATTACATTATTGGAAAGGAGACAATCATCCACACTGATCATAAGACACTGTAGTTCATGCAAACAAAAGGCAAATTGTAGAATGAACACCATCAGAAGTGGTCCATATATTTTCAACAGTTCCACCTCAACATCAAGTATAAAACATGAAGTGCCAATCGAGTCATTGATTGCCTCAACCGACCTCCAGTCGCGGAACTCACCACAATGCTCAATTCTTGCGGCCACGAGACCTCCGAATAGCCCAACCTCTATGAGATAGATCCCGACTTCGCCAACACCTACCATATGTTGGGAGAAAACACAATTGTCACCAATTTCCATCTTTAGGACGGGCTGCTATGCCATTTGGGCCGTCTATGTGTTCCATCAAGCGAGTGAGTGAAGGTGAATTGGGAAGCCCACAATAGTCATGTGGTAGGACACTTTGGTGTGGAAAATATAGTGGCAGTCTTACAACAACATTTCTACTGGCCGAAACTTTAACAGGATGTCAACAAGTATATTCGGTCTTGCACTGCCTGTGCTATTGCCATACCAACCATTAAGAAACAAGGCATGTACACTTCTCTGCCTACTCCTAACAGGCCTTCATAATCCATCGCAGTGGACTACATATCAGGCCTTTTGTCCACCAACAGGGAATGAATGTGTTTTTGTGGTTGTTGATCGCTTTTTGAAGATGGGGATTATGGCCACTTGCAAGAAGAGCATCACAACGGAGGCCACTGCCAAGGTATTCTTTGAATGAGTGTGGGTAAACTTTGGGATCCCACAAACCATTATCTTATATCAATACAACCGGTTCCTCAATACATTCTGGTCGAGCCTTTGGTCACTGCTGGACACCAAGCTCACGAAGTCTACTCCCTTCCATCCCCATACGGATGGCCAAACCGAGGTCGTCAACCAAATGATTGTGCACATCTTGTGCATGTACAATTATAAGCACCCCCACACTTAAGATGAGAGTCTTCCCTATATTCAACACAACTACAACAAAGCCATACATATCTCAACTAACCACAACCCCTTTCAGGTGGGTTTGGGATTTCAACCATTGGGTCCCATGGATGTTGCACTACCCCTTACGACCACCTAGGCAGACTCGTCACATGCTCCAACTGGAGCTAACAAAGCCACCTGGTTCATTGAGAGGATCCAACACATCCACCAACAGGTTCAGGATATTTTACAGAAGTCCAATTCCAAGTACAAGCAATGCCATGATCAACACCAGTTTCAGGTGGGAGACAAAGTTTGGTTGCACTTGCAGAAAGAATGCCTTAAAGGGCCTCATCATAAGCTTCTTCCACTCCATTATGGACCCTACACCATCACCAAGGCTGTGGGTGACAATTCTTTTCAACTCAACCTTCCCCCATTCCTTGGCTTGCACCCAATACTCAATGTGGACCTCCTTTGGCCTTATTTCCCACCATTATTGGACACCTCAGAGATAACAAAACAATTGACATCAACAAAGATCAACCATAACTGCATGGAACTTGCATCCAGTGATCAAATCATGGACAAACAGGTCAAGGGAACTCACCAATAGAGGATCCATCTCTATCGGGTTGTCAAAGCAGGGCAACTCGTGCACCAAGGCAAGTGGCTCACCCGGGGCCAAATTCAACAAAAAATTCCTCATATGATGGGGAAAATCAACACAATGGAGACCACTGCTTCCTAAGGTGGGAGGATTGATCCAAGAGGATCACGATGGCCACCCACCTTTTCCAACTAGCTTAAAACAATTTTTTGGCAACTTACGATTTTAAGAAGTTATTGTGTTCTTGAACTTTCGGGGCCATTTTGAGGGCCTAAACGATGTTTTTTCACAATAAAGCACCTCAATGATAGTTGAAGGCTATGATTGATCCCCCTAAATGAATATCCTCGTCAATACCTTTCCAATGAGCTATCGTGCACTCAAAACAAAGTTCGTATGCAAAAGTTACAAGCCCGGAAAGTTGATGTACTAACTTACCCCAAAGGGGCCCACATGACTTTTGGCGCTTCATCTCCTAGGGTTAGGTTTTTGGATGTATAGGGTTTTGGAATTATTTTTTATTGCAAAGGCCTTCAGAGCCTCATGGTACTCATCTTCTTGCAAATGAGTGTATCCATCACATCTCTTCTTAGAGATAAGCTGCCACCATTCTAGCAAGCTTGTTTCAGTTTGCATTTTACAGTTTTCAACATATTTCTTATTTAATAGAAGCGAAGTTTTATTGTATCTATGTTATTGTTAATTGTGTCTATGTGTTAAAATTACAAATCTGTGGTTTCATTTTGTTTCTCTCATAAATCTGTATTAGGAGATCTTGGCAGTGGCCTCCGCTATGATGCTCTTCTTGCAGGCAGACAAAATCACCATATTGGAAAAAAGATCAACAACCACAAAAACACAGTAATTTTCCTGCTTGTTGGATGACAAATCCGACTTGTATTCCATTGATATGGATTCCTAGGGCATGTTAGGAGTAGGCAGAGGAGTGTACAAGCCTTTTTTCTCAGTGGTCGGTTTGGAAATAATGCAGGCAATGCAGGACTAGATATACTTGCTGACATCCTGTCAAAGTTTTGACCAGTAGAAATGTTGCTGCAGAACATCCAATGTCTTTTCCATGCCAAAGTGTCCTACCACCTGACTGTAGTGGGCTTCCCAAATTAGCTTTTCTCTCTTGCTTGATGGAACGCAGAGATGGCCTAGATGGCACAACAACCTATCGTATAGATGGAAATTAGTGGCAATTGTGTTTGCGCCCAACATCTAGTAGGTGTTGGAGAAGTCAGGATATGTCTCATAGAGGTGGGGCCATCTAGAGGTCTCGTGGCCACAAGAGTCTAGCACTATGGTGAGTGCCATGACTAGAGGTTAGCTAAGGCAATCAACGACTCGGTTGGTACTTCCTGTTTTATACCTGATGTTGAGGTGGTATTGTTGCAAATATGTGGACCACTTCTGATGGCGGTCATTATGCAATTTTCCTTGTGTCTACATGAACTACATCGACTTATTATCAATGTGGATGGCTATCTCCTTCCAGAGAATGTAATGCCTCCATTGGCGATAGTCTTGCATAATGGAGTACATTTATTTTTCATAAGTAGGGTACTTACATACGACATATGATAGTGTCTCACTATGATAGGTCACGGGGTGGTCGTGCTGAGTGAGGACTGCGCCCACAACATAGTCTGAAGCATTTGTCTTGATCTCAAAGGGTTGTTGCAGGTTAGGTAATGAAAGCACTGGGGCTGAGCACAAGTGCTGCTTTAGATCATCGAGTGCTTTCTGTTGGGACAAGCCCCAAATTTTTTTTTGCTTACCACCACCCTTGGTCATTTGGCTGAGGGCCCATGCAATACTGGAGAATCCCAACAGGAACTTGCGAAAGAAATTGGCAAGGCCTAAGAAGCTCCAAAGCTCAGTGAGCATGGTTGGGGCTGGCCAGTCACTGATGACTTGGATCTTGGTTGGATGAACATTCACACCATGTGCATCAACAACGTAGCCTAGGTACTGGACCCTGTCCATGTCGAAGGATCATTTTTCCAAGTTGGCATATATCTTGTGCTGCCGCAGAATGTGAATAACCTATTGAATATGCTACAAGTATTCTGCCAAGTCTGGTTGTAGATGAGGATGTCATCTAGATACACCACCAAAAAATAATTAGTGAAAGGCCGCAATATATCGCCCATCATCCTTATGAAAGTTGTTGGGGCATTTTTCAAATCAAAGGGCATGACCAACCATTCAAAAAGACCTTGTTTTGACTTGAAGGAAGTTTTCCATACATCCGTTTTCTCTATTGGGACCTAATGGTAGTTAGAATTTAGATCAATCTTATTGAAGTATTTGTCTCCCTTGACCTAATCAAGGAGATCATCGATTAAGGGAATCACGTACTGGCTCTTGACTATGATTTTATTTAGGTCCTGGTAATCAATGCAGAGTCGTCAGGTCCCGTCTTTCCTCTGCACTAGCACGATTGGGCTTCCGCAAGGTGATGAGTTGGGTTGGATATGCCCCTTGTGGAGCAGTTCTTGGATCTAACGCTTGATCTCCTCATTTTCTAGCAGAGAGTGGTGATAGACTGGCCATTTGGGTAGTGATGCATCGGGGGTCAGATCAATGGGATGCTTGACCCGACAGTGTAGAGGTACCCCAGTAGGTGATGAGAAGATATCTTTGTATTCTTCCACGAACTAATCCACTTGATTTTTCTGCATGGAGAGGTTGGTCGCGAAGGCCATGGATGTGGCTGCAACCTTTCAATCACTCTGAGATTGAATCACGAAGAGGAAAAACTTACCGGTCCGAGAAATGATCTTCTTGCATTGCTTGGCAAAGATCAAGGAAATAACACTAGGTGGGACTACCTCGGGTATCCCGTACAATTTCCTATTCAAATTAATAATAACATTGTGAGGCCTATACTCATATACAACATGTCATTTCCATATATAAGGTTGGCCCAAAAGAACATCACAAACTTCAAGGGGAGAAACATCACACAATACCTCATCTTTGAATGGGTTGATGTCATACGATATGAGGCACTATTGGCTGACACGAAGATCGCTTCCTTGACGTATCCATCCGATGGATTAGGGTTCTAGGTGCGTAGTTTTCGACAGGGCTAGACCCTTGATGACCTCTGTTGAGATGAGGTTCTTCTAGCTACCGTTATCAACAATGAAGTGCAACGGAGTGCCTTTCACCTACATATGAATGAAAGAGGCGCTCGCCTTCCTCTAGCTCATCAGGTTCACCGAGATTGATCTTGGTGGTAACAACGGTGGTACTGGGTTCTGTGTCAATGATCCATTTCCCCTTTTATGGTTCTGACTTAGAGTTAAAACCCACATCTAATTCAAAGGCTTTTACCTCAACCACCAATGACCGCTTTGAGCAACAATCAACAATGTTATGCCGGGGGCTCTTATGGAAGTCACACCACTTCTTGGTATCTTTATTCATCTTCCCATTGTCCTTCTTTGCTTGTGGATTGGAATAGTTGTCCTGTGGTTGCCCATATTTTCTTTGTCCTTTGTTTTATGGTTTGGGGCTGCCCTTGCCTTGCTTCTGTTGTGAGGGGTTCCCAGACCCAAACTACCACACCTTTTGTTTAAGCTTCTGCTCGATTTTGACGACATATCGATAGGCCACGCCCAAGGATGAGATGTCCAAAAACTCCATTTATGTTTGGATGTATCTATGCAGACCGCTGTGATACTTGAGCACCAAATGTCGCTCAGAATATTTGATACGCATCTTGGTGCGCAAGGTATGGAAGACAATGGTGAACTCTAGCACTATTTGATCTCTTTCCTGCCACAATGTGGTCCATCTTGTATACAAGTCATCATAACTTCCAACAAGGTAGTATTGTTCCTTAATATCATCCCTAAAGGAACCCCAAGTGGGTGCAACTGCGAATAATGTGGATTCCTCTATTTCCTTTTGCTCACAGAAAGTCTCCCACTTATCTTTGACATGGGGGACGACCTTGAGGAGCAAAAATGTAATATTTTCTCTATCGAAAAAGTTGTGGACAAAAAAATACCCTTCTAGAAGGTTTAACCATTTATCTACGACATCCGCATCTATTTGACCTTTAAATATAGGAATATCAAAATTGATTTGTACCTTGAATGGGGCGATGCCTCTGCTTGAGGTGGACGCGTCACTTGTTGAAGGATTTGTGCAAAGCTTTCCATCATCTCGTTCCTCTATTGCTCAAGGGATTCCTCAAGCAACATTTTGAAAGGACCTCTTGTCCCATTGCCTTTCTTTTCTCCTTCCATGGACGGTTTATTGGGTGTGCAAGAGAAGTTTTCCTCAAGAGAAACAAGCTCGAGACCCAACTCTCTATACCCTGACCGTGTCGGGGACATTCATTAAAAAACGACAAGGAGAAGACCGCTCTGATACCATTGATCCAGATTTATGAGTGGAACAAAATGAAACCACATATTTTTAATATTAATACAGACACACAATGAACAATAACAAAGATACAATAAAACTTGAATTCTATTAAATGAGAAATATGCTGAAATTGTAAAATGCAGACTGAAAACAAGCTTGCTAGAATGGTGACAATTTATCTCTGAGAAGAGATGTGATGGCTACGCTCATTCACAAGAAGATGAGTACAATGAGGCTCTGAAGGAATTTTTACAATAAACATGAATTCCAAAACCCTAGACATCCCAAAACCTAACCCTAGGAGATGAAGCGCCAAAAGTCATGTGGGCCCCATTAGAGTAAGTTAGTATATCAACTTCCCAGGGTCGTAACTTTTTCATATGATCTTTGTTTAGGGCGCACGATAGCTCATTGGAAAGGTATTGACGAGGAGCTTCATTTATGGGGATCAATCAGATCCTTTAGTAATTTTAAGGTGACTGATCATGAAAAAAAATCGTTTAGGCTCTCAAAATGGCCCTGGAAGTTTGGGACCCAAAAAAATGCTAAAAATAATAAGTTTCCAAAAAACTATTTTGAGCCAGTTGGAAAAGGTGGGTGGCCACCGAGATCCTCCTGGATCATATGATTTTTTTTTTATGACTAGTGGAATCAACATATAGCCAATCTTGTACTTGTGTGATACAGGGTCGAGTTTTCCGACTTCTACCACTTATTATGGCCACAACAAGTCCCCCTTCTATTTTGGCTTGTGGGAGCTAAAATAAATGCCCCCCCCACTAATTTTATATTTAGATACTTAACCTACCTACAATCCGATCTCACTTATTCTTCCTTGAGCTACCTAGATAGAAATGTGAGAGATTAGAAGACGCTAATCTTTGAGGAACCCATTATAAACCAAACATTACTAAATCCAGTATTGATGTCCTTACCCTCATTCAATATCAATACCTTTGAGAAAACTCAAACTGGAACCCTATCTATGATCTAGTGATGTTTTTTTACTCCAACAATAATTTAGTTAGCTGCTAGATCACCCATTGGAAATCTAAAGTTGAGTGGGTGGCATAATTCACATGGTGACACACCTAGTTTAAGAAACAACCTGGTTAACTAACATCTCTTAAAAAAATATTGGGATATGTTTATACTAATCCATTTGTGGGAAACAACTCAAAGATAATCTGTTCTTTTCGAATCTCCAATATGGTAGAAATGTCAATATCCTACTATCAGGATGTTTGAACTTGATTCAATGTTTGGAATTTACAATACTTCAAATTGGGGCCTGATTCTTTCTACCTGACCAATTCATCTTGTTCCACACACATACCATGTGCCAATTTATCATGGGGATGAACCAATACAGGTCACCTTTCCTTCGAGTCAATTTTCACTAGCTTAACAATAGATATAGGGTTGATCACAACAATCACATAAATTCTCTACTCAATCTATGATCTTTCAGATGATCCACTAGAGAGAAAATAAAAAGGAGGGGGGGGGGTAGCTTTGTTTAGTAATATTGGCATCCTGAATCTGATAGAAAGAGAACAGATGGCTTTGACCCATGTTCCATGCCTATGGGAACAAACCTGCAGTAAAAACGATCACCACCATAAAACCGTAGCACACTTTCCTGAGTACCCGATCTAAATCTCATGATGTCTTATACAACCACAAGAGACCATATGATAAAATAATAGTAAAAGGTCAGGGTTGTGATGATTAATATCTAATCAAGTAAAATAGGGAAAATAATACGATACTAATATTGCACTAATCTGTGTTCAATTTGGATGAACATAATTCAATTTAATTGATTGGATAAATAAAGGTTGAAATACACGTGAAAAATTTATGACAGATGCCCTCATGTTTTCCTTTGTCGACGTAGGATAAGGAGACTCTCTGAATAACATGAAACAAGTGATAATATGAAGTATTATCTTGCAAACCATGAACGAATAACCACTGATAGGAGACAAAGGAGCGAACCTTGCAGGTCAAAGATCTGTAGGATCATCGATGATGGACGAGTAACTGCACATATCAACAATGGAAAAACTCTCCTGCGGGCTCAAGAGGAACAATGTGTGGGGATACCTTGAATAATTTTCATTGGTTCACGCTCACGTGAATGCGACCATTTTCTAAACACTATGTAACCTACATACACTTCTTACTGCGACCTGCCAACTGCAGGCGCGATTGCTGCTGATTGCGGGCATACAAGCTTGCAAAAATATACAAAGAGATTCAATCAATTTTCCAAAAACCTGTGAACCCATAGGCCGCATGAACCCAAAGCTTATGATTTTCCCCTGTGGACCACACAAAAGTGGGTCCCTACCTTTTCAGTATCTGCCTTTGCGGATTATCTACCACGAGGTTAGTCACACCCAAAATATTTTTCAAACTCTGCACTGTGAACTGTATGTTCTTGTAACACCTCCACCCACCCAGTCCAGGCCATGCTACTCCAAATAATGATCTGATACCATATTGTAACACCCTCGACCACCCAGGCCGGCATCGTCACCGAGTAAACATCTTTTGCAGAAATATTCACATATAAACTTAACATGAAATAAATAGAGATAACATCTGATATTCATATATATTCACACACACACACACACATATATCTAATGCAATTAAACATACATCAACACTCTTCTCATACACCTGTTCATGTGGAAGAACCATTAACACATACATGCAATATATATATGCATTACTTATCAATTATAACACATGTACAAATACACAACATAGAATGAATATTAGAATTGGTACTTATATTTTAATTGAGGTACACCAACTGTGTGCAGACCTTCCATGAACCTCCCAACCTTAGACCACGCTGCTCATCACTCTCAGTAGTGGGTCACCCCTGAGCTCGGACTAAACTCCACCAGACAAGGGATTCCTAGGCTAGGCAGGGACAACAGGAAGTTGCACAGTACAAGAGGAAGGATTTTCTCCAAGGAGCCACTTAAGTCCATAGTTCACAGAATCTCATTCCCCACATGCTTGTCCCACCCTAGGACTGTACACCTTCATTTTCCAACAGTCCATTGACTGCTACACCTCCCTTTCCTTGGGCTTCAGAAACAGGCCGCATCAGGAATTCTCATAGCTCTGTAGATGCTACTGGACTCCCTCCAGAAGAACTCACTTCCTTAGCACACTCTCTCACATGGATAGAGTTGCTCACATGCTTGAAAACCCGATTCTTCTATCCACGGGCCTGAAAACTCGCTTCTTCACTCCCGCTCCTCCACACACGGACACGGTGATGGAAGCAACAAAAACTGGACGTGGGAAATGGTACAAACAAGACAAAACATAGGCAAACCACAAGGTACATGTGACACAAGGGTATCAACTTAGGTTTCTTGCAGAGGTTCGAGGTCTTGGCATTCAATAATGGTGGACTGGCTCACTGCCTACTTGTTCAGTTCATTCGCGAGTCGGGGTAATGGATGGCCAGCCTGGTCCAGAATCGTGAGAGTGGATAGAGAAGTGAGAATGGTTCAAATTCTCAACATGGTGAGAATGGTGAGAACGCCCCCCATAAATATGCATGCATTTTGGATGACAATTGGATCTCTAGGAGCACATTCCCCCCACTTGGAACTTGTTCCTCTCCCTAAAGGAACTTAAGATAAATTAATATCCTTTTTACAACTTTTTAGAATAATAATATATTATTCTACTAGGCTCTTAAGTGTAGGCTCTTAGGTTCTACTCTTAGCCTCCTCCCTTGCCCAACCTAGTGGAGTTCATTCCCCCATACACTTTCTTCATGGTCGGTCTACACACAATGATGTTGTTATATTAATAATATGGATATTTACATGTACAAAATAGGCTCTTGGCCTTTAACACCTAGGCTCCCAACCTAATCAACACATAATCCTACCAGCTTATAAATACTCGGCACACCAACCTACAAAACATGTTACATTCGTAATTACATTTGGGGCTTGTCCTTGGGGTATTACAATCCCATCCCCTTATTTTTTCACTGTCCTCAGTGCAACTTAATTACACAACATCAACAAGATTTCCAAAATCTTAAAAAAGATGTGGGTATTCTGCCCGCGTAGCTGTAGCGTCTTCATGCTCCCATGTTGTGTCATTAGGACCGTAGCAGGTCCATTGAACCTTTACAATCCCTATGGCTCGACTCCAGAGGTTCTTGCTCTTCTGGTCCAGTATGCGCACCAGATGCACTTATAAGGCGCCTTCTTGCTCCACCTGAATCACATTCTAGTCAATCACATGATTAGCATCAGGTATATATTTCTTGAGCAATGAGACATGAAATACATTATGAATAGTGATGCATGCAGGCAATGCAATCATATAAGTTACTAGTCCAATCCTTTCTAGAATTTCAAACGGTCCGCAATATTTGGCTGCCAACTTGGAACAATTTCCTAGCTTCACGAAACTTCTGTTGGCTTTCACCTTCAAGAAAACATGATCACCCACTTTAAACTCTCTGTGGGTTTTGCCTTTGCCAGAATAGATTTTATGCTTGTCTTGGGCAGGCTTCAACTTCTGCTTTATCTTTAACAATTTCTCTTCCATTTCCCTAAGAAAAATTGGCCCAATTATTTCTCTATCAGCTGGGTTGTCCCAACTTATTGGTGTGTTGCACTTTCTGCCATAAAGTACCTCAAATGGGATCATCTTCAGTGATGCTTGGTACCCATTGTTGTAAGAAAATTCTACCAAGTGTAGGTAGTCCTCTCATTTGGATGGTTTGTCCATCACATACATTCTTGACATATCTTCTATCACTTGATTTACTCTTTCTGTTTGTCCATCAGACCGAGGATGATAAGCTGTGCTGAAATTCAGGCTCGTTTTGAGCCCCTTGAATAATCCTCTCTAAAAATTTGAGGTAAATTTTGAGTCTCTGTTAGACACAATTATATTTGGAATACCATGGAAACATGCTATTTCCCTCATATAAATATCAACAACATTAGATTCCTTGTCAGTAGTCTTCAAATGAATAAAATGGGCAACTTTCGTAAGCTTATCCACCACCACCATGATGGAATCATGTTGCTTGTTTGTTCTGGGTAATCCTGTAATGAAATCCATTGTCACCACTTCCCACTTCCACTCAAGTATGGGTAATGGCTGTAGCAACCTAGCTGGGTGTCTATGCTCAACTTTGACCCTTTGACACTCCATACATCTGGCGATGTACTCTGCAATTTCTTTCTTCATTCTTGGCCAATAGTAATGGCTCTTGATTGCTAAAACTATTTTCTGATATCTTGGGTGTCCAACATAAGACAGATTATGCATCTCTTTCAATATCATACTCCTCAATTCATGAGAACTGGGTACATAAACTCTGTTTTTGTACAAGAGAATTCCATCAATTCCCAATTCATAATTTTAGCCTTCTGCTGCATTTTACCTTGCTGGAATCTAGTTACCAATTCCATGTACTGCAAATCAACTTTTGCAGCCTCAAAAATTCTGCCTTTAAGATCTGTCTGATACATGCTAATGGCTGTAGCATGCAGTTCTTGCACTCTCCTGCCAAGTGCATTAGCCACTTTGTTGTCCTTTCCTTTGATGTGCGTGATATCAAAGTCATATTCATAGAGGAATTCTGACCATCTACTCTGCCTAGCATTCAAGGTAGGATGATCAAACAAATATTTCAGACTATTATGGTTTGTTCTTAGCTCAAACCTTCTTCCCATGAGGTAGTGTCTCCATTTCTTTAAAGCGCACACTATGGCTTCCAACTCCAAATCATGAGTGGCATARATCCTTTCATGCTCTTTCAATTTCCTGGATTCAAAACATATCACAAACCCATTTTGTCTGAGGAMTCCACCCAGTCCCTCTTTGCATGCATCTGTGAAAACCACAAACTCTTCATTTAGATATGCAATCTTCAGAATTGGAGCACTTGTTAAGAACTGCTTCAATTGCAGGAAGCTCATTTCGCATTCTRCTGTCCATTGAAACTTCTTCCCCTTCCTTTGCAAGGAAGTGATGGGATGAGCTATTCTCGAAAACCCTGCAATGAACCTTCTGTAGTAGCCAGCTAGACCCATGAAGGATCAGAATTCTATCACACTCTTAGGTGATGTCCACCCTTTAATGGCCTCAATCTTTTCAGGGTCCATTGTTATCCCTTCTTTAGATATGATATGCCCCAAATAGTGAATACTATTTTGATAAAATGAGCACTTGCTCAATTTGGCATACAACTGATGCTCTCTTAGCACTTGCAACACCATCCTCAAATTATGCTCATGTTCTTCTTCTGACTTGGAATATACAAGGATGTCATCCAAAAAGACAATGACAAACTTGTCTAAATATTCTTGGAAAACACCATTCATTAAGCACATGAAAACAACTGGTGCATTTGATAACCCAAATGGGACCACTGTGAACTCATAATGACCATACCTTGTCCTGAAGGCGGTCTTGTTGATGTCTTCCTCTTTGATCCTTACCCGATGGTATCCCAACTTGAGATCTATCTTTGAAAATATCCTTGCATTCTTCAGCTGATCGAAGAGATCATCAATCCTTGGTAGAGGATACTTTTTCTTTATAATTACTTTATTTAACTGTCTAAAGTCAATGCACAATCTCAGGGTCCCATCTTTCTTCTTCACAAATAACACTGGGGCACCCCAAGGTGACACACTTGGGCGTATGTATCCCTTCTTTAAAAGTTCTTTAAACTGCATTTGCAGTTCTTTCAGTTCTGGTGTGCTCATCCGGTAGGGAGTCTTTGATACTGGAGCTGCCCCAGGCATCAAATTTATAGAGAAATCAATATCTCTCTTTGGAGGTGGCCATGGTATCTCCTTGAATACATCTTCAAAATATTTCAGGACTGCATGATCCTCCAATTTTGGCACCTTATCCTTAGGTGCTTCATCTATATGGGCTGCAAATATTTGGCAACCCTTCGTGTAACACTTCTTTAGCTGGATTGTTGAGATTTCCTGGACAATAACTACCCTGGGAATTCCTTGGACTGCTATCCGATTTCCTTCCTCATTCAAGCAAGATAATGCCTTGTTATGATAGTCTAATATGGCATGGTGTTGGTCCAACCAATCCATACCAATTAGGCAATCATATGATCCCAAAGGCAAGATGTTCAAATCTGCCTTGGTACTGATTCCATTCCTTCCCACTGGACATGATTTAACCAACTCAACAACCTTTCTCTTGGCTCTTGTAGCCAGTTGCACTAGCCAAGATTTCCCATGCTTGCTTCTTGGTAATTGAAATATTTCCACTACCTTAGGATCTACATAGCTACGACTAGCCCCCGAATCAATTAAAATAGTAAAGGCATGGTTATTGATCGTACCTTCAACTTCAATCATGTGTGATTGAAACTCAACTTGCTTATTGTCCAGGGATGCATAGATCCTAGGTACTCTTTTTCCCATGTCCTCCACTTTTTCTGCTTGCTAAACATGGTGAACAACTCTCACCCTGTCCTTTATGTGAGGGAAATATCTATACTTATGATCTCCATTACAACCCCAACATTTCACAGGTGTCTGCCTTGGCCTTTGCCCACCCACTTCAACCATCCTGGGCTCCCTCAAAACTAGTTGTCCTTGAGTAATATTTAGGAAAAATGGTGGCTTGTTTCCTTTCTGCCTCTGCTCCTTCTTAAAATTCCTCTTGTCTTCCCAAGCTCTTTGGAAAGTCGGCTTTCCCCTATGCTGATCATATAAACATTTTGCCTTCCTTATGGTTTCTTCCATAGTTTTAGGATCATCATACTAGATTTTGTCACTGATAAAAGGTGACAACCCACTCAGATATCTCTGGGTCTTGACTATCTCATCCTTAATGAAAGGGACATACTTCAACATCTCTAGAAATATCCTTTCATATTCATCTATAGTCATGCTGCCCAATTTAAGTTCAAAGAACTCTTTCATCTTTTTGTCATAGCATCTATTGGTTAAGTACTTCTTTTTCAAAATGTTTCTTGAATTCCTTCCATGTGACATCTTTCTCTTTGACGTGCTTCACTTGCACAAGCTGATCCCACCACATGGATTCCTTTCCTTTCAGCTGATAGATTTCAATTCTTCCTTTTGCATGAGAAGAATAATGATACAATTGGAAATATTTTCTCATGCCAATTAGCCATGTCTCAGCCTCTTCATCCTTCTTGTTCTCTCCATCAAAAGTAGGAGGTTTGATCTTATTCATTTCTCCTTTCAACTCATCCACCCCAGACCTCCTATGTTTCTTGATAGGGGATGGACTTGAGCTACTGTGTGCTCTCCTATGGGAGTGATTTTGGGAGTGCTGGTGATGTCTGCTACCACTCCTTGATCTTCTTTCCTCATCAGGGAACCCGTGGCTCCATGATTGGTTGGATTCACTTTCCTTATCCAACTTCTTTTCAATTCTTTCTAGGCTTTGCATTAGCTTCATATTGAAGTCTTCCTGTTGCTCCTTGTCTCTCTTAAGCCTTTATTTATCTGCCTGGTAAATTTGGACATCTTTTTGCAAATTTTTAATGATTTTCATCATGCTCACATCTTTATCTATTTCTTCCCTATGCCCATTGGAGTTTGTCCCTTCAACTCCCAAATGGACATCCATTCCTCTAACATCATTCTTTGGACTGTAAGCGTCCCGTGCCTCCTCCATTTCTTTGCACTATGTAACAATTTGGTTCGGTTTTGATAATTTCTAAATCTGCAAAGTGTGCAGTCAACTGAATTTTGTCAGGCTATTAGACTTAATAATTCTCCAGAATAACTTAAACAATCTGATTCAACAAAAGAATACCAGACTCAATTTTTCTACGGGTCTTTGGTTGATTAAGAATCCCCACTGCTCTATCTCCGAGCCCTGTTCTATTCTACAATTTACTTTCGGGCGCTAGCCCCTTTTTCCTTCAACCCTTAATTTTCATGTGACTACGGTTGTGACCAAGTGATAATAATTGGGTGCTTATCCGAACCCTTGAAACTTCAGGGCTCC
>ML791542.1:208621-226738 GCA_009831015.1 Picea engelmannii
CCACATGGTGAAATACTAGAGGTGGATACGTGGCCCAATCAAATGGGTGACACATGTCATGTTCTAAGTGACATTTCAATCTTTGAAAGTACATGACTCACTGCCACATGGCACGCAACCCATGTGTCCACGTCATCTCGAGTGACATCAGCAGACCACGTCACTTTGAGACTTCAGATTTCGGAAGATTTACACTTTCACACTCCAATTCTCCCGAACGCTAAACTCCCGAACAAGCTAATCTTCTGACACGCGTCCCTTTTGATGAACGATCCAGATTAACTCCGAACTTCGGGAGTTTTCACTCTAACACACTCCAATTCTCATGAAGTGTTGAACTTCCAAACTGCTATGAGATCTACGACTCACAATCACTTGCGCTCATATCTGACGGCTGGGATCTGTTACTCACAGTTGTGCCTTACTTCTTGCTCTTGAATCGATCTAACGACTTTGATCTGTTTTCGACTGATCCAACGAACAAGCACTTGTCTCTGGATCTACGGTGTAGATCCACTCCGAGACTTCAAAAATTCGGGCTTCAACCCCTTTTTTCTCTATAACACATAAACTTCACCAAAGTATTGAAGTTCGAAGGACTTGGAGGTTAACTCTTATGCACCCTTTTTCCATATCTGACGGCTGGAAAAAGTTGGTGTTTCTCCTGCGCAGATCATACACCGCAATTCAAACCTTGTGGCCCAGCACAACAATTGTTGTGGCTTCTTTATCTGTTGTCTTTCCCTAAGCCCTTATACCTCCCAAGCTTTTGAACACAGTCCAAGTGTTCAAACGGTGCCTTCCTGACACTCAAGAACACTCTGAACTTCAAATTTTGTCCTTCTCGACAACAATTCACTCTGAAACCTTTGTTTCATTAATCACTTACATGACCAATCCAGGCTCAGTGTTGAAACCATGGCTCTGATATCATTCTATAACACCCCCCTCCACCCAGGCCGGGCCATGATACTCAAAATAATGCTCTGATACCATATTGTAACACCCCTGACCACCCAGGCCGACATCGTCACTGAGTAAACATCCTTTGTGGAAATATTCACATATAAACTTAACAAGAAATAAATAGAGATAATGGCTAATATTCACACACACACACACACACACACACACACACATATATATATAATGCAATTAAGCAAACATCAACACTCTGCTCATACACCTGTTCATGTGGAAGTAACATTAACACATACATGCAATATATATAGGCATTACTTATCAATTATAACACATGTACAAATACACAACATACAATGAACAAAGAATTGGTACTTATATTTTAATTGAGGTACACCAACTGCGTGCAGACCTTCCATGAACCTCCCATCCTTAGACCATGCTGCTCATCACTCTCAGCAGTGGGTCACCCCTGAGTTGGGACTAAACTCCACCAGGAAATGGATTCCTAGGATAGGCAGGGACAACATGAAGTTGCACAGTACATCAGGAAGGATTTTATCCAAGGATCCACTTACACCCACAACTCACAGACTCTCATTCCCCACATCCCTCTTGCACCCCAGAAGTGTACACCTTCATTGTCCAACAGTCCATCGACTGCTACACCTCCCTTTCCTTGGGCTTCAACAACAGGCCAGATCAGGAATTCTCAAAGCTCTGTAGCTGCTACTGGACTCCCTCCAGGAGAACTCACTTCCTCATCACACTCTCTCACCTGGAGAGAGTTTCTCAGAGGCCTGACAACCTGCTTCTTCTATCCACAAGCCTGACAACCTTCTTCTTCACTCCATCTCCTCCACACACGGGTACGGTGATGGCAATAACATAAAATGGATGTGGAAAATGGTACAGGCAGTGCCACAAGGGTATCAAATCATGTTTATTACAGAGGTTCAGGATCTTGGCATTCAACAATGGCAGACTGGCTCACTGCCTGCTTGTTCAGTTCATCTGTGAGTTGGGGTAATTAATGGCCATCCTGGTCTAGAATCGTGAGAGTGGACTGAGGGGTGAGAATGGTTCGAATGCTCAGCATGGTGAGAATGGTGAGAACGCCCCCCCATAAATCTGCATGAATTTTAGATGACACTTGGATCTCCAGGAGCACATTCCCCCCACTTGGAACTCGTTCCTCTCCCTAAAGGAACTTAGGATAAATTAATATCCTTTTTACATCTTTTTAGAATAATAATATATTATTCTACTAGGCTCTTAAGCTTAGGATCTACTCTTATCCTCCTCCCTTGCCCAACCTAGTGGATTTCAGTCCTCCATACTCTTTCTTCGTTGTCAGTCTACACACAATGATGTTTTTATATTAATAATATGGATATTTACATGTACAAAACAAGCTCCTAGCCCTTAACACCTATGCTCCCGACCTAATCAACACATAAGCCTACCAACTTATAAATACTCGGCTCAACAACCTACAAAACATGTTACATTCGTAATTACAATCGGGTCTCGTCCTTGGGGTATTACAGTTCTTGAAACACCGTAAAATCCTCTCGGAACTGCATTCAAGGTGAAACCTATTTGAGAGGATCCAATAGGTCTAAGATTTAACTACAAACCTACGATCTGCAAGTCCTTGTTAGAGGAATATATGTGAACTTTTCCTGCCCGAGCACTAACTCATAGTATCTTCTGATCCTGAAACCCAACAACCCATGAATTCACCGAATGAATTCTCCACAAAACATGTTGGTTGCTTTTCATCAACAACAACTAAAAGTTTCGCGATCCTGCTTTTGTACCCATACACCTAGACCTATCCCCGCAAACCTACTTACACATACATATGCCACCAACCTGCATACTGATGATAAGTGACATAACTACCCTTATACATGTATCATCTAACCTTTCATCTCACATGCATAAGATCGTCGTGGAATGAGAGAAGTACCATACAATACATGAGATCTCAGATAGGCAGAGGACAAATCTAAATCAATTTAGTTATTGTGGTATGTCAGCTAATAATTTCTTTTGGATTTTTAGGTCCTGAAAGATCAACGAGTTAGGTAATTAAGAGGGAAGAGACTAATTTCCATGCGCATAACTTGATGAACAATGACTATACCACAGGGCACATAAGATACACAAATTATATGCATTTAAGGGAAATATACTAGAGGCATGCGAAATATTACATAAAAGAGAGAAATTGTAGATTTCCATCTCTTAACAAATCATATGGACCTCGAATGATTAATAATGGAGGCATCCTTTCAAACATGGAAGAGCTAAGAAAGAAAGTGATAACAACACCCCTATCTCATTTCCATACCTCAATGAGAGTCACTTGAAATGTTATAAAAGGAAGCAAAGAGCAGGGATACTTCATTGTTTGGAAAAGAGATAGGTAGAGCGTGAGCTTTCATAGTTGCAACCACAGGTGTGTTTTATTCATTCTCATGGTTATTTCCACCAGGAGGAACTATCCATATTCTATAGTGTCGGGCCGATGAGGAACTTTACTTGTTTTCACAAGCACTAGAGCACCTGTCATGAAAGAACAAAGGATACATATTGAGAGCTAGAAGTAATACACAATCCAATATAGGGTCCATCTAGATCAAAACGAATAGCCAAGTCCAGACCTTGCTATAGGAAAGAGATAGGCATTCAGAGTTCGATAACTATTAGTGATTGCAAAGTGGTAAGGATGGAGGAAATACCCGAGTCTCCTTCTCGGCCAACTGGTCCCCTTGAACCCTCATCGTAGGTTTGCGGTCAATGAACATGTTTGTCTGTAGTTGGCCATCATCTGGACCAAATTTTTAGGGGGAGATCCCTTCACCGACAAATATTTAGA
The DNA here is from genome assembly GCA_009831015.1 of Picea engelmannii. Classification (NCBI taxonomy): domain Eukaryota; kingdom Viridiplantae; phylum Streptophyta; class Pinopsida; order Pinales; family Pinaceae; genus Picea; species Picea engelmannii. The sequence continues at coordinate 212,430 of ML791542.1, forward strand.
GTTTCTCACCTTCCCGAGGAGCTCATAGTAGGCATGAATATTATGTAATGAATTATTTATGTTTCAAAAAATCTAGAATGTAATTGGAATGGGAAGAGTAGGGAAGCTGTAGAATTAGTAACTGAAAAGTCCTATAATTAGGAAGGTCAACAATCCACCTTTAGGTATAAAGGAAGTTCAATGTAACATGGAAAAGGGGGGCTAGAGAGCCAAAATTGGGTATTGTATAATTCTTTTTTATACTCAAAGACAAATAGGAAATCTCTTTGCTTGTTGTTGTATTCCTGAAAACAAATTATTTCTTTGAAGGAGGATAATAACAAGCATCTTCATGATTCATTTATTCAATAGTGCACTGCTGGTAATTGTTTTCTAGAAGTGTTTCAGTTTGTCATTTTTTCCAATTTTCCTTTGTAGAGAATGATTATAAATGAATTATGAATTCAATTACATGAACATGCTTATAGTCATTTATATGCAAACACGTATGCAATATGATTTGATTATGTAAAATTGGAACTATTTATGTTTTGTACATTGAATTATACAACTGTAATTGATTCTACTATTGTTAGAATAGGATTGTAGTTTCTCTTTAATATAGGATTGCACTGTCATATTAGAATAGCCCTACATTTAGGACTTAGACTAGCTCAGATGAAAAGTCTCTCTTTAGGGAGCAATTCATTTAGTTAGTGACAACCGAGCCCATATACCAGTGGAGGTTGCTATTCAAATGAGAGTGGGTCTAATTGGGACTTTCCAATAGGAAATTATCCCTCATGTCGACGTTGGGATTTTCCCTCACATCACCACCAATATAACCTCCAGGCATGCCAATGCGGCCCCTCACTCAAAACAAAAGGTAAGTTGAGGGTTTTGAACAAGTGACTTCACATAACATAGTGCCTTAACAATACACTCTATCCCCGAGTGTTCTAAACCCTAAGGATGCTATTATGATTTTATTATAATTAATTATTACATAATAAAGTATAATATCATTATATTTATAGTGTTATTTTATAATTTATTTTGACAAACTATTTTTTTTTCTAGGTTACAAATCTTGAGTGCTTCCCCTAATTTTGAGAGCACAAGGCTACCCAACAATAGGGATCAAAGATCTCAACATGTGCCACCTGAAATGGCCCGTTGATGTTCAGTGAGGAAGTAGAATTTCACTTTTACTAAAAATACATAAATCTTAGGTCATTAACCTCTCTTTTTATGTTAAAACAAAACAAAACAAAAAAACAAACAAACTCTTAACTAAACAGTTTTAAAACAATAATAAATTGTGACTAGATATAAATTTTTTCTCTACTTACATAGTGAAAAAAATCTAACTAAAATTCAAGGCATATTGTTGGGTATGTGTTATATTCTTTGCACGAGTAGTAGTGTCTATGTTGCGCCGGGCGCGCAGGGGGTTTGAGATTTTTTTTTTCTTTAGGAAACATGTCACATTTTTCGTGTTGCCTCGATTTTTGTGTCCATTGTTGGGAAGTTTTTCGGCACATGGTTTTTTGCCGATGGTTTTCTATTTTCGGTTAAGGAATTAGGGTTCTTGACTAATCCAGGTCATTGAGTTAGGGTTTTGGATGCCGCTGGCTCGTCTATGTACATTGTATTGTAGACAATGTATCATTATGAATGAATTTAGAATATGCTGGTTTTTCGGGTTTGGGTTTCCAGGGGAAAAATATCTATGTAATGTTTGTATTTTCCATTGTATCTTTTCTGTTCTTTTACTGAAAATCTGTTTGTAGTAAATATTGTACAAGGTTAAAATCTACACATATTCCTCGTTAGAATTCTTCATTAAATATCCAAAATTCTAACCATAATAACTCATCATAAGTACACGTACATCAATAATACATGGTGTTTGAAATGTGTAGGGTAAATTAAATTGAATGACAAATTTTGTAGAGCATGTGCCATTTTCTTTATTAAGGATCTTTTTGAGGTCACCAAAACTTGAGGTTAGGGTGAGTTTTTAATAAGTGGGATTTTTGGGATGAGCAAGATATCTATGTTTTGGCCTTTGTACCAAAGTATCATACCTAAATGTTATTAAAGTATCACTATCAAGGGATATGAATCTTGTTTTATCCCATGCAACTACTTAAGTGGACTTGGGACCTAATCTCCTTAGATACAAAAGTACCTAAGTGGAATTGGGACTTAAGTTTTTTATATAATTTTCACTCTTCATAAATTTCTTCAAAGTACATCTTGTGTTGAATATGTTAATTATGTACTCATTTTACTATTATAGATTTTATCTTATTTTGTCAATTATGAGCAAGAGATTCTTCTTTTGGAGAGGAAATTTGTGTTTTGGACTTTGTGTTAATAAATTATACCTAGATGTTATTAAAGTATCACTTTCAAGGGATATGAAGTTTGTTTTATCTCGTGCAACTAATCAAATGGAATTGGCATCTAATCTCTTACCATATTGGGCATAACCATGGAGTACGAAGGCAATACCTAAGCACATGAGCCATTGCAAAACATCAAAGGTTGATGTGTGTTAATGGCTAGGGATGTGCATGGGCAGTAGTGTGGGGGGGAGTCTCCATGATCCTGGGGGGAACAATATTGTGCACTATGCTTGGGACTTGGGGAATGTGACAACCAATCTAGTTGAATCCTCTTCATCACGGTGAAAGCTCAACATTGCTATAAATTATGGAATCGGGACCTTGTCTGTCTTTGGGGATTCAATGTTAATCATCCAAGTAGTAATTTTCTAGAAAAACCCTGGAGGGAATCAAATTCAAGGTATTGTTTCATGGATCAAGCATATTTTATCTCAATTTGATAAGGTCTCTCTCTTGAATGAAGAGGCAGATGCATGGGAAAAATTTGCAACATTGCTAAATCTAGGAACCATTTTGGAAAATGGGGAATACAACTATGCCAAAATCCCATAAACACTACATTAGTGGGTGGTAGATCAACTTTATTATGGAAAAGTGGACATCAATCAAATTACAATATGTGTGGCTTCCCTAGAGGTCACGTAAGTCGAGTAGGTGGCAGATATTCAACAAGAGAAAGTGAGCCTACTCTCATTTACTCAGCATGGCCTCACTCGAGGGATTTCAATGTGTAGTCATGGAATGGAGCGACATATATGGGAGCGGCCTTGGTTATGAAAAGATAAGGTTTCGCAGTGGAAGGATTCAGTTCAGGATTGCCTGTTCAAGTGCGAGATTTCAAAGGATTGGCAAGGGAGTGTTCATGGAGTGATTGATGAGGTGCGACTATGGATGGTAATATCAGGTATAGACTAGTTTCCTCTTCAATTACTTATTGGTTATGTCTTTCCCTGTTTCATATTTCCTTCCCACTTGAGTCACATTTATGTGGCATAGACTTAGTCACCCGAACTAGTGGAAATGGGGGTTATATTCTAAATTGGTGTTCTGGTTCAGGGTATAGTGAGACAATGTGAATTCACTCTATGTCAATTAGGCACGATGCATGGGTTATTTGTGCAACAATGGTAGGTGAAGATGCTCGAGAATTGAAAAGAGTCTTGTTCATACTAACTTAGGCCAAAAACAACACTATCATGATCATATCCTCGAAGAAGGCAAAGTTGGAGCAGTCTAGTATAACCTAGAATGTTAACCTCTCCAATATTTTTCTCAATAAAAAATGTCAGATTGACTCGTTGGAACCAAAATGTAGTAGATTACATGATTTAGTATTAGTTCATTGGGTGGATAACCTCTCTCTCGCATCAAATAATATGGGAACTAAAAGATCTGACTAAGAGTGGGGAGTAGAGGCCGAGACAATTTATCAAAATTAGGTTCCCATGGAAGTAGAAGGCATAGACACCCATTACTTTGGTAAGGAGAAGGAATATTGGGAAAGATGCAAATGTAAACCAACATGAATGTTTTTTTAGAGTCATTTGTGTTTTGTGTCAGTTTATTGGGCATGCTACAAGCATGACCACTTGGAACTCTTGTATAGAAAGTCTCTTTTTATGAAAATATCTATCTAGAACTATGTTGTGTTTTTTGGGAGTCAAAAGATGCAATCGTTGCTAGCCTTGGTGCAAAAAACCACTTATTATATACATAATACAAAATTTCAGTTCTAGTTAAAAATAAGGGGTGGGGAGGGGCAACACTAGGGATGTAGAAGAATAAATCCTTCACTCTCACAATGCATATTTGCATGTGGGATATACTAATGAACAATGATGAAGTAGCAAAGGAAATACCCAAGTACATGTGCCCATAACAGAACAATAGAGGTCGATGTTTGTTGATAATTATAGAACAATTTCAAGATGTACATTATAAGTGCATCTAACTTTTATTTAACATATGTACTCATATCGTATAACCTAGAAAAGAGGGGTAGGAGGTGTTGGTTTAAACTACTTTATCTACTCTGATCTTACCTTACTGTCATAAGTCGACCCAGGTTTAGATTTAACAAGCTTCCAACAAAATCTCTCTAAAACTACCCCCCCCCGGGGGTAAACCATAAAGCTTTTTAGTACACAGGGTGCACTGCACAGTCTCACTCGAGATAGTTCTATAGGTGGATGCAATAATCAGATGTTTGTAGCTTGGGAATAAGTGGGGATCTATGGTTGTACCTTGTGACCTTCACTGATTAGTCTAACACCTTCACTAATCTTACTCATGCAAGTGAAATATCAGATCTAACTAGCTCCTTCATTCATTTATCTAGCATTTAATCATTAACAAAAATGGATATGCATAACATTAAATCATATAACACAAGTTTTACCGTGGTTCACCCCCTCCTGGGCTACATCCACAAATATTTGGCTCTCAAGCTCTTTTTTTATGTCTCAGCAATATATCGCGCCACACACGTTTTATAGTCTTGGATGTTACAATATTCACAGGCTTCCTGATCCATGTGAGGCTGAGTAGATCGCACCAGGATCCCCAGCCTGCGATCTAACCCTTGAGACCAAGTTTCTCAACTCTCTCTAGCTCACCATCTTACATAAATTTTGCAGTTCTAGCCTTTCTCCATCTTTTCTCTATCTCTCAGTCTCTATATCTCTCTCTAGACCTCCTATGTACTACTTATACATATTCTTGGTCTATCAACCATTAAAATATCATGCAAAAACTCTAAACCTAATGTAGTTAGATATCCCTTGCATGCGCGCCTTGCATGCTTCCTTCACATCTGTTGCTTTTCCTTCCAGATGTCATTTCTTTCCACTTCATGCTTTTCTCTCCAAAAATGGCCTTTTCCCACAAATGGGTCTTCGCCTAATAGGCCCCCAACATTGACATGTGGCTTGTCCCGAGCCACCTAGACTGTGCGCGCTTCTTCAACGACTCCTGCTAGAGTGTGGAACTTGTCTGCAAGTTCCCTTTCTTGTGTTTGAGCTTGCACGACCTTTTCTTTGAGTGCATCTAACACTTTTACACACTCTTCCTGTGTTTGCGCCATGTTATTCTTTGCCTCCTCTTCCTACGCAATAACCTCCGCGGCTATCTCTTGGAGAGGTTCCATTTGAGATTTTCGGTCCTTCTTTTGCATCTGTGCAACTACTAGCTCTGCTTGCATCTTATTCATGTCTTACACTCCTTTGAGGCGCTCAATGATCTTCATTGTTTTCTGCCTCTGCTTGAGGTCCTGGATGGTTGCGCTTATCATTTCCTCTTCTTGGTCCCGGTGCTGGACCTGTTCATATTATTCTAGCGCTGTCCATAGCTACGCCGCCCTATCAAATAAGTCCATAGCTATGTTGACTTGTCGATCCATTTCCTCCATCCATGCTGCTGCTTCTTGCCTCCTTTATTCCTTCACCTCCGGGGGAGTTGTAGGAATGAGTTGTTCCCAGTTGTTTTCGATCTCCTGCCTATATTGATCAATTGTTTGCATAATATGATCAATCTTTTGCGTTGTGGTGGCATCTGATATTTGTGCGCTATTCGGGATTCTGTCATAGGATGCAGCCACTCCATGCTCAAGCCTATTTGCGTGATATTTCTCGTCTTTGGTCTTGAGCTTGACCTGCTCGAGCACCAATTCCAACTCCTCTTTCCTATCTTTTGTATGCTTTAACTCTGCTGCTTCTATTTGTGTGTGCGACTGCACCTCCTACACGACACTGGCTTGTAGTTTGTAGAGTGTCTTGGTTCATATTCACTCCATTACCAATTGTATATGCGCCAGATATTTCAGGGGTGTCTTGGCTACCATCTCATCCATGCGCAACATGTTGGGTGTAATATGGAAGGTCGGGCTCGACTGCACTATGGTATGGATCATATCATGTTCGCTTGGTGCAACCATGGATTCTTCTTTTGATGCTATGGGGAATGACTCTATTCCTCTATCCATCCTCTACATGCCTCTAATATGCTCTAGGACCTGCCTTATGTCAGCCAACTCATCTTGAATGCATCCTCTTTGGTGCTGGGGTGTCTTCAAACTCCTCAGTTGCACGGTCCTGGACTCTTTCGATCACGAGGTCAGCGTTGTCCTCAATGATTGTATATTCTAGCGGCTGCTTGTGCGACTTGGCCTTTTTGCGTGCACCCCCAGTGTTTATGATTGACCTCTTGGTTTGGCCTTATTCCTCTGGGGTGGAAGTCGATGGGGTTCCTTGTGTGGTCGCATCCCCCTTTTCCAGTTCTTTTGGTTTTTGGGTAGTGTCCTTTCGTCGGGCCTAGGTACCTTTCTTTAGCACACCCTCTTTATTTTGCTGTGCTAGCCTCTAACTTGGCTTTGGCTTCTTAGGTGTAGTGTTATCCTCGGCAGGTGTCTGAACTTTCCCTGCATCGACCTCCGTACCTATAGTTGAGTGAGGATTGAAATTCTCTAGTCATCTTTCCAATCCTTGATCGCCATCTCTACGTCTTCTTCTTTGACACAGTATCTAAGTTGCAACCATTCCTTCCCGGGATCCCTTTTCACTTGGATCCATATAGTGTGCCTAGTAGCTTTGAAGTTCGCGATGTCCTCGTATTGCGCAACCACTTCTGAAGTAATTCTCCAACTGTTAGAAATACTCTCTTGGAGCTAGTTATAGTATCAGGTGAATGTGCTTGCATTGGTACTTTTGATTTTGGGGTTTGACATGCTCCCCAACGATGTGTACCCTGCTGTGCGACAACGACTGGCCCGCTCACAAAAATATGTATACTGGGGATCCCTCCATCTGATCAAGGTGGTCAAGATTAGTAGCCAAGAGTAATGAAACTCTGTTCCTAGATCCTGCGCATCTCTACAGTAATCAAGGAACATGTTTAGTAAGCACGGGGCCCAGCTAAGAATAGTTCCTTCTGCGCACTGTGCTGCAGCCATGATGACCCCGACATGAACTTCCTCCTTGCGACACTTTCTGAGTAGGTTTCAAGCCATGAGTTTGGTGGCCAACCTTGTTGTTGCATTGTTGATGCACTTGATAATGATTCCACGTGGCCTCTCTTTGTGCCATCTGTCTTTTTTATCTCCTCTTCTAGTTCCTTCTCCTTCATCTTGTCATCAAGGTACTGCACAAGATTCTCCTCCCGAGACGATAGACGTATGATAAAATAAATGAGCTCCACGTCTATAGAGAAAATATCTTACAACCATAGGTAACCTCTGTGGGTGAATTCCATCAATTGATTGAGACAATTGTTTGCATCCGGACCCCTTCCAAAATGTGGAATATCCAACAAGTTTAGAATTCCGGTATTGGCCAATCCAGCTGCTAACTGTTTCTGTTGTAAAATTGGATCACCAAAGGGCCCTATACCTACGCTGTCAAGGTATATCTGCCTTGCAAATTCTAGGAACTTGTCCATATCGGCCACATCGTGCTCCGAGTAGCACAGTATTTCCACGCATCCCAGAAGGTTAGGCATGGCCTGCACCCCTTTAGGAATGTGCGATATGACTATGGTTGTTGCAACCTGTTTGCGCGGTGACCTTGCCATGGGATGTTTTCCCTTTCATTGTGGTGGTTGGCTTGAGGTTCGAAACTCCATTGTTCTCTCATAGGCGTATGCTTTTGACCGATTGATAACATATTATACTAGCCCCTCCTGCTGCTATGTCAACTCTGCTCTGTGTGAATGTCTTGGTGCGACAATTTCTGTATGTTTTGGGGCTGTCCCATTTACCCTCTAGGCTCCTTTAGCATGTGCAGGTCGTGAAGGATTACCTGTGTCCTTAGCCTACTGGCCCTGTCCAATTCCCTCCATGTCAACATCCATGCCAACTGCTACTATTGGTTGGGATTCCTCCACCATGGGTGTGGTACTTGTTGGTTCCATATGGGGTGAGGGAATTTCGTGCAAGTTGACAAATTCCGTGGCTTGTTTAGGTTCCTTTTAATTTCCTCGTGTTTGTTGTGGTGCTCTATGGTGGCTTCGAGGTTTCCTGCTGGCCTCGCTTGACGCACCAAACTTGGGTGGTGCCATGGTGGTTAAGGGTGGTTTCCTGCTAGCCTCTGTATCTCTTGCTAAACAACTCTTCGCTCTGTATGCTCTATCTCTCTGTGATTTCACAATTTCACAATAAGCGTTATGTTTTGTGTGTGCCTTTCTTATATAGCAAGTGTCGTGAAGCTTCTCGGAGAAGCTACCAGAGCTGTGATTTAAACAAAATGGCGCTTCCCACATACATGGCATTCAATTTCCTCAACGCTGCCAGTTGGCACGATTAATGCAAAGGCACTTCAAGAGTACTTGACATTCAATTTGATAGACGCCGCCAGTTGGTGCAATTAATGCAAAGGAAATTCAAGAGTACTTGAAATTCAATTTGATAGACGACGCCAGTTGGCGCCTTTTTTCCATAACCATCATTTTTCAAATTTATGCCTTTTTCTGATCGTTGGTCCTTTTTCCGACGCACTGGGCTTCTTGAGTGTGTGAAAGATTTGTGCTATCTCACCTTTCCTTGGTGCGCGACAGATTTGTGCTATCTCACCTTTCCTTGGTGTATGATAGATTTGTGTTATCTCACCTTTCCTTGGTGCGCAATGTGTCGGTCTTATGTTGCGTGCAGACTTTTCTCTTTTCGTCACATTTTTTTTTTTTTTACATCTCTCTTTACTGTGCGATAACTTTCTAAGTGCTAGGAGATTGACTGTCCCTGTAGAGTTTCAATCGACTCCCATTGATCATTCCTCTAAGTTTTGTACCTCTTAAATCTTTCAACTGTACAACTCCCCCATCTGTGACAATTTTCACTTCATATGGTCCCAACCAATGTACTCTGAATTTTCCTGGGTGCAGAAGAAATTTACTGTCATACACCAAGACTAGGTCTCCCTCCTTGAAAATCTTCCTTTTAATATGTTTGTCATGCCAATATTTGTCCCTTGCTTTCTTTACCTCTTGGTGAAATCCTACTAGGATCCTATATTCCTCTATCTCCATCAGCTGACTTAGCCATTCTTTGATTGCACCTCATTCTTCCATGTTGGTGATTGCTGCTACACGCAGACTAGGTACCAAAAATTCTAATGGCACCACTGCTTCTTGTCCATACACCAACCTGAATGGTGTCTTCCCTGTAAACTTTTTGCATGTAGTCTTGTATGCCCATAGTACTATTGGTATCTTCAAGTCCCAATCGTCCCTGTTGACGTTGCAGATCTTTGTCATTGCATTGTCTAGGATCTTATTAAAGGCTTCCACTGTTCCATTTGCTTGAGGGTGACATGGTGTACTCTTTTGATGATAGAATTCAAAATCCTCGGTCATGGCCCTAATAGTATTGTTAATGAAGTGAGTTCCTTGGTCACTCATCATAATACTTGGGCATCCAAATCTAGTGATCACTTGCTCAAATAGGAAGTGTGTTGTTGTCTTTGCGCTACAATCTTTTACTGGTGTTGATTCTACCCATCTCATTAGATACTCTATCGTAGTAATGATATACCTTTCTCCTGACCTCTTTGATGGTGGTTTAATTGGTCCTACAAAGTCTCTTTCCCATTTTTCAAATATCTGCAAGGGTACTTGTGGTCTTAGGGGCATCTCGTCCCGTCTATTAGGTTTACCAACCCTCTGACATACATCACATCTCTGGTAGTAGTCCTTTGCATATCTGTGAATGGTCGACCACCATAGTCCTGCGTGCAACAACTTTTGAATGGTAGCTTTGCCTTCATAATGTTCTCCTTCTATTCCCTCATGGGCCTCTGCTAAAATACTAGGACTTTCATGTTCTAGTACACATCTTCTCAAGATGCTATCTGCACCCATCTTGTATAAGTGTCCTACAATCAATTGATAGTCTATATCTTGGACTACCATATTTTTATTTTGTGCAGTGTTGAATTCTTATGGCATGGTCCCTGTACTCAAGTATTGAATGATGTCAGCAAAATATTCATCAGCTAACTGTACTAAGAATAACTGTGCATCGGGGAAGTTATCCTCTAAGTTCGTAGGTTCCTCACCATTAGTGTTCCTTGATAGGTGATCAGGTCCTGCATTCAAATTTCTTGGTTTGACTGTCACTTCAAAGTCAAATTCCTGGAACAACACTAACCATCTACAAATTCTCCCCCCAACACTGGCTTATTGACTTGGTATTTAAAGGTTGAATGATCTGTAAACATCTTGAAATGTTTGCCGAGTAAGTAGTGTATGAACTTCTAGAGTGAATAGACCATATCTAGGCCTTCTCTTTCTGTGGTATTGTAATTATGCTCCGACTCTGATAGTTTTCTGATAGCAAATTCTATAGGATGGTCCAATTCCCCTGTTCCTGGCTGCGCATGAATATCTCCAAGTGGTATAGATGATGCATCTACATGCACATGAAATGTATTTTCCCAATCTGGGAATACTAGTATTGGTGCTTTTACCATCTTCTCTTTTAGAGTGTCCAATCCACGCTGACAGTCCTCATTCCACTAAAATTTACTATCTTTCCTCAACAGTTTCTCCATTGGCGCAGTGATCTGATCATACTCTTTTATGAATTTCATGTAGTATCCTATGTGTCCCAATGTTTCTCTCAACTGACATACTGATTTTGGTGGTGGTAGATTAACAATCACTGCAATCTTGGGAGGATCTACTAGCAAGCCTTGTTTGCATACTATATGGCCCAATAATATCCCAAAAGGTGTCTCAAAGATGCACTTCTTGATATTTAGTGATCTCTAACACTGCCTGCATCTTTCCAACATCAACCTTAACACCTCTACATGGTTCTTCAACATATTGTATACTATCCAATCATCCAGGTATACCTTTAAAAAATGATGGATGAATTCTTTTAAAGCAACTATGAATACTCTTGAGAATATAGCTGGTGCATTCTTCAACCCAAAAGGTATGATTGTGTACTAGTAGGATCCCCATTCTGTGGAAAAAGTGGTCTTGTACCTGTCTTCGAGGGTTATCTTGATCTAATGGTAGCCTGAGAATCCATCTGTGAATGAGTATGCTTCATGGTCTCCTACATTCTCTAATAGTTCATTGGTAAAAAGGGGTAGGGAAAGGGTAATGTAGGCAAGCATCATTCAACTTCCTCAGGTTGACATATATCCTTATCCCTTGCTGCTTCTTCTCCTGAACTACCATAGGGCTTACCCATTCAGATTCCTCCACTGGTTATATGATTCCAGCCTCCAACATCCTATCGATTTTTGCTTTTACTTTCTGCTTATATATTGGGTTTAGTCTATATGGTCGTTGTCTGACTAATCTAGCCTATGATTTGAGAGGTATCTTCATCTCTCCTAACTCTCCTGCCATGCCTATTGGCATGTTTACAGGAAGGTGTGCTTGTCATTGATGGCAAGATAAGAGTATCCAGCGATGGCAAAACAGGGACAATGTAAGCTCAAGATGATTAGTGCAGAGTCGCACATAGTGCGTAGGTGTGCACCAGAGATGAGGTTAACTCATTGCCAAAGCTCAAGAGAGATAACGTACTCAGGATCTTATAAGGATCAAAGGTTGAGGCCTTTGACACTTAGAAATTATTCCAAGTTAGGAGGATGTGTAAGCCCAGGAGGAGAAGCGACAATGATCTTTGGATCTCATTGAGAATTCTCGATGAACGTCAAATTTGAGCCCGAGGTCCGACCAACGTTGGATCTAGGAGAACCTGCATGTACTTTAAAGAGCAAGGTGAAGATGGGTTACAAAATCTCGAAGGCAGGAGGACAGTTTCAGATACCGGGAGTTATAAGAGTTGAGACTCTTCATCATCAGGAGTCTCGGAATCGCGAAATGCGAAACCCTGAAAACCCGAAACAGGCACATTGACCGGAGGTTCGGATACTGGGAGTTGGAGGAGTCAATAGTCGAGACTCTTCATCATCAGGAGTCTCAGAATCGCGAAAGGTAAAACCCCAAAAACCCAAAACAGGCACATCGACCGAAGGTTTGGATACCGGGAGTTAGAGGAGTCAAGAGTCGAGACTCTTCATCACCAGGAGTCCCGGAATCACAAAATGTGAAACCCCGAAAACCCGAAACAGGCACATCGACCGGAGGTTCGGATACCGGGAGTTGGAGGAGTCAAGAGTCGAGACTCTTCATCACAGGAGTCCCAAAGTTGCGAAATGCGAAACACCAAAACACCTTTTTGTGTAGATTTCGGATACCGGGAGATGGAGCATCAAAAAACTTCATCACAAGGAATGCCGGAATGCGAAAAACACCTTTTGGTGTTGGTTTTAGATACCGGGAGTTGGAGTGTCGAAACTTTGCAACAGGAATGCCGAAATGACGAAACGCCAAAATGCGTTTTCGAATAAGGCTATGGTCACCGCCAGTGGTCACATCGTCGAAGAGTTGTAGAGAAGAGCTCAAAGAGACAAGCTCTATTTAAGAGTTTGGGACATGGAGAGTTGAGATGACTCATCAAAGAATCCTCGAAACGCGAAATGCGAAATACATGTTCAGAATTGGCCCTTGGTCATAACCCATGGTCACATCAACGAAGGCTCAAGGGAGGAGGTAGCATGAAGCTAATCTCCATTTCAGAGATCGCGACTTGGAAAGTTGAGATGCCTTACCACAGGGATGCTGAAAAGCCGAATGACGGAATGCCAAAACGCTGAAAGGCCGAATTGGGAAATAGTGAAATAAGCATGAGACCCATCATTTATGATCCAACGGTGCAGGTTAATCAGGAATATGATCAAAGGGATACTGTTGCTCTTCACAATTAATCGATCAATGGCGATTCAGTTGCTGATACAGTTTTTGGAGGTTCACAGTGTAACTGCTAGAAACGACTGATTATTTCTGCCAGAGGACTGGAAGAGACTTCAGGGTGATCGCCAGAGAAGATGAAGAGTCTCAAGGCATCTGCCAGTGGAATGAAGACTATTCAGGAGGCGATTGATAGATGGAAGAGTGTTGAAGCCTGTAACTGCAACATAGAGAATGAGCTCGACTGTGACAGAGAAGACGAAGAGTCTCGACTGGTAGACAGGCTAAGGAATCTCAGCATAACACTGAGTGATGATGGACACATGGGTTTAACAGCCAGAGAAGCTGAAGAGTTGCAATGATGATCAAGAAAAGCACTCGACATGAAGAGCATGTAGAAGCATTGCGCAGATGGATGCACAAGGTGCACATAGACTATAAGGATGCAGAACAAAGAAGAGATGTGTGCTGTTGTGGAGAAGGATTCAGTAGTGTAGAAGGAGGAGGGTGCAGCAACTGAAATACAGAGAAGAGGAATGGTGCATTGAATGGACATGGAACATAGAGCGTAAAAGGTAGAAGCACAGAAAGCACAAGGCATGTGTGCAGAAAGACAGTGAGACACTAAAGGAAGGATGAGGTTCTCTTGTAGAGAAAAACAAAAGATCAGAATTCGCAAGAAGATGCAGACAGAGAGACACTGATACAGGAGAGAAGAGCAGCATAGCAGAACAGTGATAAGCCTGGTAATCCAATGATAAATATTGTATCACTGTGATAAATTTATATATAGCAAACTTTATATTTCAGGGTGGAAGGGAGGTGCTAGGGAGGACTGTTGTCCTCAGAGGTTCAAGTGGGTGCTTGAACATAGGGAGTTGTAGCTTCCATCTGGTTGCAGCTAGAGAAACCAGGGTGGCAGGGTGGTGCAAGGGAGAACTGTTGTTCTCTGTTATATAGGTTGGTGCTTGTGTGACTGGAAGTTGGTGCTTCCATCCAGTTGGTGCTGAAACAATTAGGGAGTTGGTGCTTCCTTCTAGTGGGTGCTAGAGAAACTAGGGAGTTGGTGCTTCCTTCTAGTAGGTGCTAGAGAAAACAGAGAGTTGGTGCTCTCATCAAGTTGCAACTTGCAAAATAGAGGTTGTAGCCTCATTATGA
>ML791542.1:226838-238339 GCA_009831015.1 Picea engelmannii
GGGAGATGGAGCGTCAAAACACTTCATCACAAGGAATGTTGGAATGCCGAAATGGAGAAATGTGAAAAACACCTTTTGGTGTTGGTTTCGGATACCGGGAGTTGGAGTGTCAAAACACTTTGCAACAGGAATGCCGAAATGATGAAACATCGAAATGCATTTTCAAATAAGGATATGGTCACCACCGGTGGTCACATCATCAAAGAGCTGTAGAGAAGAGCTCAAAGAGACAAGCTCCATTTCGGAGTTTGGGACATGGAGAGTTGAGACGACTCATCACAGAATCCCCTAAACCCGAAATGCGAAATACATGTTCAGAATTGGCCCTTGGTCATAACCCATGGTCACATCGACGAAGGCTCAAGGGAGGAGGTAGCACGAAGCTAATCTCAATTTCGGAGATCGTGACTTGGAGAGTCGAGATGCCTCACCACAGGGATGTCTAAAAGACGAATGTCGGAATGCCAAAACGCCGAAAGGCCTAATTGCGAAATGGTGAAATAAGCATGAGACCCATAATTTGTGATCCAACGGTGCAGGTTAATCAGGAATATGATAGAAGGGATACTGTTTCTCTTCACAGTTAATCGATCAGTGGTGATTCAGTTGATGATAAAGTTTTTGGAGGTTCATAGTGTAACTGCTAGAAACGACTAATTGTTTCTGCCAGAGGACTGGAAGAGACTCCAGGGTGATCACCAGAGAAGATGAAGAGTCTCAAGGCATCTGACAGTGGAATGAAGACTGTTCAGGAGGTGATTGAAAGATGGAAGAGCTTTGAAGCCTGTAACTGCAACAAAGGGAATGAGCTCGACTGTGACAGAGAAGACAAAGAGTCTCGACTGGTAGACAAGCTAAGGAATCTCATCATAACACCCAGTGATGATGGACACATGGGTTTAACAGCCATAGAAGCTGAAGAGTTGCAATGATGATCAGGCAGAGCACTCAACATGAAGAGCATGCAGAAGCATTGCACAGATGGATGCACAAGGTGCACAGAGACTATAAGGATGAAGAACAAAGAAGAGATGTGTGTTGTTGTGGAGAAGGATTCAGTAGTGTAGAAGGGGGAGGGTGCAGTAGCTGAAATACAGAGAAGAGGAATGGTGCATTGAATGGACATGGCGCACAGAGCATAAAAGGAAGAAGCACATAAAGCGCAAGGCATGTGTGCAGCAAGACAGTGAGACACTAAAGGAAGGCTGAGGTGCTCTTGTAGAGAAAAATAGAAGATCAGAATTTGCAAGAAGATGCAGACAGAGAGACACTGATACAGGAGAGAAGAGTAGCATAACAGAACAATGATAAGCCTAGTAATCCAATGATAAATATTGTATCACTGTGATAAATTTATATATAGCAAACTTTATATTTCAGGGTGGAAGGGAGGTGCTAGGGAGGACTTTTGTCCTCAGAGGTTCAAATGGGTGCTTGAACACAGGGAGTTGTAGCTTCCATCTGGTTGCAGCCAGAGAATCTAGGGTGGCAGGGTGGTGCAAGGGATAACTATTGTTCTCTGTTATACAGGTTGGTCCTTGTGTGACTGGAAGTTGGTGCTTCCATCCAGTTGGTGCTATAACACTTAGGGAGTTGGTGCTTCCTTCTAGTGGGTGCTAGAGAAACCAGGGAGTTGGTTCTTCCTTCTAGTAGGTGCTAGAGAAAACAAAGAGTTGGTGCTCTCAGCAAGTTGCAGCTTGCAAAATAGAGGTTGTAGCCTCATTATGAGTTGGTGCTCATAAGTATGATGATGTACATAATGTAAAGATTACTTATCATATAAAGAAGAAGAGGTTTATACCCTTTATGGGTTTCCTCAAGAAATATCTGTCTCTGTATATTTCATATGTGTGAATGATGCTGAATGTTCTATTGCTTACTTCCCTGCATTATTGTGATTGTCATTCAGTGCTTTGCAAAGAGTTTAAAATAAGCATAATTGTTTAATCTCGGTAACAACTGATTCACCCCCCCCTCTCAGTTGTCCAACAATGCCTTTCATTTATGTAAAGGTTGTTGGGAATAGGTCAATGTACTCACGCAGTAACTTTGTTATGCTTTCTACTGTTTGCTCATCCCAGTAGTCTGCAATGCTGGACATTTTGGGATTCTCAATTGTCCCAATGTTGACTTTCTTCACCTTGATCAAAACAACAAACACTTATGATTCCAGAGGTGGGTCTTCCACCTCTCTTTCACCTTCATCTTCTGCAATCTAAATGTTGTGCGAGTTGTCTTCATCTGGTACTTCTTCCTATACATGGTAGCATGACAATAATTCCTTTATTGTTTGTCTATTTTACTGTTGGTACTCTGTTATGATTTCAACTTTTGGTTCTTGAATGAATATTTCCCCTCTAATATGTTTGAGTACTAAATCTATGTTGGGGTTCTCATGTTCAAATGAGAAAGTGACTGTAAAATTGTGCTGTAATACTGTCCATTCTGCAGCTCCTCTACACAATTCCTGGTCCACATAATAGTTTTCTGAGATTCCTTCTAGTGTATGAATAAAGTGATGAGGCCATTCCTTTGGTGGTGCCATCATCCATAATGTTATGCACTTCTTCAAGTGTTCCAAAGATGACGCCTGTCCATCATATCTCTGCATCATTCTTCTCTTCTGCTCTACTCCGAACCTAATGTGAAGTAATCATTTGCATTGGTACCAGTCCTTCGCGGTCTCTTTGTGCGCACCCCACCATATTGGAGGTGTTGCCTTGAGTGTTATATCCAGATCTAAGAGCCTCTGATTTGGTAACACTTCATCTTCATATCTTGTTAGGAATTCTTCTAAGTCGTTCACCCCATGAAAGCTAGGAGGTTCTCTTATCTCTGTACCTACTCATTGTACTGCACGGTCTATTCTTGCACATATTCCTGTGGAGACTTCATGTAGTCTCTGCTGTCAATTCTCCAACCATGTATCTGCATCTAACACGCATGACATGATACTTCTCCAATTGAGTACCCCACCTGCAGTTGGATTCACATAGTCTTCTTCTCGCGCGATGGTTCTTTATAACTCATTAATTTTCTCCAGGTCTAAACAAGTGGGTTCTACAAACCTTTCTCCTTCTGATGGGTCTAATGGTGAAATGACTCCATATTCTCCTGAATCAAATGTCATCTTCCTCGTCTTTAAATTGATTATGTCCTAATTGTCAAACGCCCAATCCGGGCCAAGCAATGCTGGATAAGATGTTGTGCAATCCACTATTTCTATTACTTCGAAGTCTGCCTTGGTGCGCACTCCATCCATATCTACTATCACACCCTTTAACCTTCCAATTGGTAGAACTCTGTGTTGATTTTCCAGTTTCAGCTGAACAGGTGATTATCCTAATGTGGGCTCTCCCATACATTGCCATGTATTCTTGGGTAACACATTCACCTCAGAGCCTAAATCTAGTATGATGTCCCCCATATTGAAATCTCCAGTGTTAGCATTTAATATGAATTCCTTGCTTGTCCTCCTTCTTGTATGCAGGTGATTGACTGTTTTCTGTTCTTATTTCCCCTCTACCTATGAGTTACAACTTTCTAGCATATTTTGAAAATTTTTAATAGATGATTGGTCATTTAATAGCTTAACATAGGATTGCAGAAAAGCCTTTGTGGTACTTATTTGTCCTAGAGGTTGTGCTTCATTAGTATGATCCAGTGATGAAGGCATCTCATACGTTGGTCCGTCCTGAGTATGCTGTGCAATTGAAGTAGATTCAATGTCTGGCTTCAAGAATTCTTGTCTTTCTTGCTTGAACATCCATTTTTCATTCTGTGCATCAAACTGCTTCTGTGGTTTGACGTTCTTCTTCACCCTGTTATCACATAAACATGTATGGGGTGTTTTCCTTATGAATGGCCCTCCTTTGGAGAAAAAAGGGGAAGAAATGGGTCAAAAAACTCACTTATCCTAAGTTTGGGGCGCGAAATACGCATTGTGCTAAGTAGTAGGCAGATCTGGGTAGCCAGAATCTGCGCGCCTAGATCTGCGGTCATGATTCAATTTTGGACCCCCCCCGCCTCTCTGTATTTAACACAAGGTGGGGGGGGGGTTCTGATATAGGCGTTATCAGGCATGTGGATCTGAGCGGTTAGAATCTGTGCGCCCAGATCTACGGTCAGGGTCTAATTCTAGANCCGATGTGAGGGTGCACAAGTTTCAACGACTGGGATTTAAGTGCCTAGATCAACGGGTGAGGTCTCATTCTAGACCCCCTTGTCATTCTGCCTTTAATGGGGGGTCCGATATGGGCAATTTTGTGTGCCCCCCCCCCCCTAAAACCCCTTACTGCTTCCTCCTTCGCTTACCGCCTTCACCTCCTGGTGACAAGTGTCCCCCACTCTGCCTTTCCTATTCCCCTGTCACATATCCCACTTCCTTCCTACCTTTCACCACTGCACACCTGTCCTCCACTCTCCTAGGTGTCATTCCCTCATTCCCTTCATCCCTCTTATTTCCCGACACCTGTGCCCTCGTGCTCCATGCCACTTCCACCTGTGTCTTATCCATATTCCTGTGGCACTCCTCATCTAGTGTCATAGCCCTCATTCTCTGCCAGTTGGTGCTTCCACCTCAGCACCCCTCGTCTCACCTTCACATTACTGGCACCATCGCTCTCCCCTTTAGATCCTCGCCCACATTCACAGGCCAAACTCCCTCGTAGCAATCCAACAAAGCAGCAATGGACAAGGAAAGGCCGCCACATTGTTCAAGAAGTAGAGTTGACCGGGCCTTACCTAATCCCGAGAAAGCAGTTATTAAGGTGGTTGACAGTGGTTGAGCTTCATCTCCTTCAATAAATAGAAGGTCAGAAAGAGACAAAGCGCAGAAGGTGACTATCAGTCTAGCCTGACAAAGATTGCGTCTGACAACTGACTGCATGGGCAGTCTGACCGATGTCTGCATGCATAACCTGACAAGGAAACTCACCTACACAAAGCATTGAACTCATGATATGATTGTGCCGTCAGTGATGGAGCCAACTCCAAGTATTTAGAGGCATTTTTTCCATTTTTGTTGGTGTCGATGGTTGAGCTAGGCTCCCGATTGTAAAGTTTTGATGAAGCATTGGTTTCCTGGGTATGCATTTGTATTTGAGATTTCTTGTTTAATGAAAGTCAACTTCTTTCCATCTCTGTAAACACTGTATTAAGACACTCAGAATTGGAGGATCCAGTCGAGGGTCGTGATGTTGTAGGATGATGTATGTTGGATCACTGCAATATTTACACCTGTTTTAGTCAGTTTCCTATGTTACCTTTCCCTCTCACACTGAATAGCTTGGAATTGGAAGATCCAGTCAAGCTGTTACATTAGTATTGCGACGCTGGGAATTGGAGGATCTACTCGAGCCATCATTGTGTTGTTGTAGCTTTGTCAGTTCGACATATTTTAGTGTCTCATTTTTCTTCCCTGAGCTGTTGGAAGGCCGGATGCCCATATCAGACTCATTCATCTTCTCACCAAGTCTTCCATCTGCTCACCTTAAATTCAACTTACTAACGAAAGCTATATTAGGACCTCACCTGTTCGTGCATGCCTGGCCCGGTTTTCTAAGTTAAAACGATATTCTCTCGGGTCTACATCCATTCGACCACCTTAATTCAATTATTGTGACATATAAAACGGATGGGTATCAGGCTTACTCCTGCCGCAATCCAGGAGTGACTTCTAGTGCTAGCACACCCATTGGTGTTGTGCTAGATCTTGTCTTAATGCATCATTTTTGTCTTAGATCCTTCGCGTGTAACTATGTTGATATTTCTTCCATCCTCCCTTGCTTCTACAGAAATCCAATGAACATTCTGATTGTTCTAATTTCTCTTTTCCTGGATCTTCCCCAATAGTGTCGGACAATCTTTTGTGTCATGATCTGATGCGTGACAATACATACATGTCGCAGGTGGAAGTGGAAATTCTCTTTCATAATGTCATGTTTGTTGAAAATTATGACATACCACCGATCCTTTGCCTCTTCCAAAGCCTCCTCTTCCTCTTCCTCCACCTCTGTATCTAGTTCGATCTCCTCGCGGTGCGTTGTATTGGGGTGCTTGGTTATACTGCGCATGATTATACTATGGCTGCGTGGTATTGTACTGTGGTTGCACAATGTTATATTGCTGTGGCATAATGTTATATGGGGCTGGTACTTGGATGAATTGTGGTGCAAATTTCCCCGCCATCATCTCTGCCTACACCTTATAGGTATCTGATGTTCGTTCCCTCATCAACTCTATTGTCCTGCAATCTTTGTCATCATGGCCTACTGACTTGCAAAAGTTGCAATATGAACTCTTAGGCACTGTTTGGTATTTATGCATCATTGGATAATGATATGGATCATGCCCCCATGTCTTACAGATCTGTTGGCACAGGGGCAGACCCAGGGTTCAATGCTACAATAGCGCACCAACAAAACCCTAACTACCAGCCCTTTCGACAACACCTGCAAAGCAGATGAAGTCTCACCCGAGGTAGAGGCAGGGGTGGTTGCAAGACTCAGGTGTCTGCAACCTTAGCTGGGACACAGATCTGTGATTATATTGCTTAGAGAACACTTATCATCGATTATTCATCAATATTCAACCCTTATTATACTTCGCAGATAGCACAAAGCATCGCAACGTTTATTCAGATCTAAGGTATTTTAGCAAGATTTACATGGTTCACCCCCACCCTGGGGGAGGCTGGGGCTACG
This sequence comes from Picea engelmannii, assembly GCA_009831015.1. Classification (NCBI taxonomy): domain Eukaryota; kingdom Viridiplantae; phylum Streptophyta; class Pinopsida; order Pinales; family Pinaceae; genus Picea; species Picea engelmannii. The sequence continues at coordinate 233,543 of ML791542.1, forward strand.
TCCACCAACTCTTCTTCTTTATTAGCATCTCCACTCAGTTACATGCACAAAACCACCAAAAACCCTTCCTCGCATAGGACATAAGATCTGCGCAGCTCGCTAGATCCTTCTTCCTTGCACTTACAACACAAAGCCTTCTATAACTTCTACAACAACTTGCACTTAGCTCTGTAAACCTTCTACAGTCATGCACATAGCACTTACATAGTCTATTATCACTTAGCTTACATCACATATATACAATCATACTCTACTAGATGCCTAGATGTTTATTTATACATTACAAAAGTGGGTAAACCCACGAGCCAACATCCCTTTCCCATTACATTGTCCCAAAACCCAAAAAGGGTTTCCAAAAGTGGGCCTAGATCCCGTGATCTCTACTTTGTCTGGCACTCCATCTTCGAAAGGTTGTCGAAGTCCCAAAAATGGTCAAATATGACTAAGTAACTTCAAAACTTGGTCAAGGGACAACAAGCCCCCAACACTCAGCTGTGACTCGTCCCGAGTCACTTTGGTCCAAGCAATTCTGCCTCGAATGCCTCGAGCTTGGCTCGAGCTGCTTTGACTTGCTGTAGTGTGACTACCTCTTGTTCAGTGAACTCTTGGATGAGTGCATCACTGACTGGTCCCTCTAGGTGTTGTTCTGCTGTACTCACAACCTGTTCAAGTTTTACTCCTTGGTTTTCAACTTCGGTGAACAGTTGGGATGCCTTTTCTTGCACTGGTTGAATTCATTGAGAGACTTCAATTACTTTACTCTGAAGCATGTGTACCTACTGCTGCATCATGCGTTGCTCTGGAAACCTCTTCATTCTCTCAACTGGTGACAAGGCCTTCAACTGTGCTTGTAACGTGTCTGCATGTTGCTTTGCGTGTTGGAGATGCGAATCTAATGCCTGTAACTCTGGATTTTCTGTGAGGTTTTCATACGTCTGAGTGCTTCTGGAGCTCAACTGCTTGTATTCCAAGGCAAAGGCTTTCAATCTGCCAACTGCGCTGTGGGAAGTTGCCTCTCTTAGATCTCTTATTTCTTGAGGAGTCTTCGACACAGTTCGAAGTTCCAGGTCTGTAATGCCCTGCTGAAGCTGCTGGATCACTCCTTCCAGTTGTGCCACCTGCTGTGGAACCCGTTCTTCTATCTGGAATTTGATGACTATCATAGAGCGAAGTGATCTGTGAACCCGTTCCTGTACTTCGAGTTGCTTTGCGAGCAACTATTCCTTGTCTTGTTGCAGTGCTTCTTTCTCTTCCTCCCACTTTGCTTGAAGAGCTAGTTTTTCTCATTTTGCATTACTGCGCTGTTCTAGCAGATCTTCCTGTTCCTACGCCAAATCTTGGGTGGATTGCGTGGTCTCTTCTTGAGCTCGTCGAAGGTGAGCTTCAACTTTATCGATGATCTGGTGTAATTGGGCTGGCTCATCTCCTGGTTCTTCTGTTCCACTTGTCGGGGGCGCAATAGAAACTGCGCGACTGGATTGTAGTGTCTGCTGCACCTATTGAAGTTCACCCTTGATTCGAATGAATACTTCCTCCTGCTTCGCTTCTTGATTTTCTGCGATCTCCAGTGAAGCATCATTCAATGCAGTGACTAAGAAGTCAAAGTCATCTGGGGTGAGGGTAGTCTTAAACGCAGTCCTGGTGGCTTTAGTTTTCTTCCAGGACGAAGGCTTTGGTGGGGTAACCTTCCTTTTCTTGGATGGATCCCTGTCCTCTCTAGGCGGAGTAACTTTGCCTTTGTTTTGCTCGACTTCTGTTCCACCTAGCTCTCCACCATCATCTCCCTGCTCAAGTGAGATAGAAGAGGTCTTCGCCAATGTGCTATGGACATCATGCACTTTGTCGTCTTTCTTCATCTTGCTTGGTCCAGGTGTGTTCGACATAGTTTCAGGGCTATCCACATCAAACATCTCTGCGGGGTCCGCTGGAACAAGGAGGTTCACCGACCATTCCTTGGTAATCTCCTCCAAGTCATCTTCTGTCAACTTGTAGTATGACTGGAGCTGCTATTTATGCTCATTAGCGCACACTGTAATATAGGTGAAGTGGTGGTCCACGCTAAATTTCATCAAGAGTCTAAACCTATAAAGTGTGTTCAGGGTGATGCGTGGTGTAGACTGGATTGCGATCTTCAACTGGTTGTAATAGGCATGGAAGACGACATTGGACTACCACTACTTGTTCATGTCGCTAGAGTACCACGACGTACAAAACTTCGTGGCCAGTGGTTCAAAGGGTTCGATATCCAGGAAAGTGGCGCCTTCTGGTAGCTCCGAGGCAATGAAATCAATCAGTATGAGAAGCCAACTAAAGTGGAACTCATACCCTTGGTCTTCCGCTTCTCTGCAATCAAGTTCTAGCTGATTGGCAAGGTACTGCGCTGAATTCATGTGTAGTCCCTCTGTGCACTTCCCTGCGAGGTCGACCACAAATCTGGTCACTTGATTTGGTCTATTCTTACGAACTAGCTTTCCTGCGATCAACTGACAGGCAAGGCACACTGCGCCACTCTGGATAGAGGCTACCTTGTAGCCTCGCGTTCCCTTCTCGACATCACCATAAGTTTCTTTAATTCTCTGCACTAATTCTCAGTCTGAGGTCTTTCTAGGGTAGAACTCCTGTGGGTCAGGGCCTTGCATGCTCATTCCTATGATCCAATTGATCAAGGTTGGATCCACAGTGATGATTCGGTTCAGCCATAGGTATCTGCTGTGATAACATGATAGTAGTAAATTTACACATGCATTTACCTCCCGATGTCGTTCAAAGTGCGGAATCTTCATCACGTTGAGCAGTGTGGACTGCGCGAGGTTCTAGGTCCATGACTGCGGGATGATCTTGGAATTCTTGCCTTTAGTCCTGGTTAGATACTTATGCGGGGTGAGCATGTTGTAAGCCTTCTGGTCACCAAGGTTGAAGTCACTAAAATTCAATGTTGCGGGCTTATCTTGGTCAACACAAACTGCACGAACCCCTTTTGGAAGGTAGGCGGTGATCAAAGTATACTCAAAGTCTCGAGGTACACTGTCATGGTTGATGGCGCCGCTGAGAGGTGGTAGGTAAGCCAGTAGAATGCATAGAATAAGCTTGGCATTTGCGATGTCATCTCTGTGCTTTGTTCTTATCTCTGGTGTGGTTCTGGAAGTTCCTGCTCTGCGAGTAGTTGAGGGAGAAGCTTGGAATCCTCTTGTTGATGATGCTTGCACACCTACATACATCCTTCTTTCTGACATGACTCTCTCAGTCATTAAGTCAATCAAAACTTCTTCGACTACTTTCTCTGCGGTGCTGAGCTCGTCCGACATCCAAGCTCGGGGTCAATTAGATCGGGTGTGAACTGAATTCAGAGACTGCAATGGAGGGTATGGGAACAAGGCGATGATCACAGTGCAAAATAATCTCAGGCTTTGGGCTCAAATTCTTAGTTAGCAAATAGTATTCTCGGTGTGTGGCATGACGGACTAAGTAAGAAACTTAGCAATAGTCTGCTTGCAACGGGTACGAGGCGTCATTAACTCATGTTTTGTCCGTTATGGCACGGTGTGACGGTCTAGTGGCAAACCATCAATGCTTTTCGACCTATTCGGAGCGAAATCCGAACGGTTATATAAGCTTCCAATGACTATATTGCTTCACCTCGACGAAGTGACCTATGTTGCTGGTCTAATATTTTGGCGAAGTTCAATTTTTGCAATTTTTCCGTTCTGTGAGGTTCCCTTTGGAATATTCTGTAGCTTGTCGATCTTAGCTCTCTTTTTACTTAGCTTCCTAGCCTTCTTTCCAGTGAGCTTTGTCTCGGTGATTCTCTTCTCATTCTGATTCTTATTTTCCTTGGACATAGTCACTTCGCGCTACTAAGATTCTCTCCTAAGACTCAGGGGTAATACTTGTTCTATATTTGAGACAGATACTGCAATCTTCTATGAGTCCTATAGTGCTCTTGCAACTTTGACATCTGGGCTCTAGGTGTCAAATGGATTCGATTTGTTCTCCTGTTCTTCAATCAACTGCGCGATCCTTCTGGTCATGAAATCTGTTAATTCTCGTCTCTATTGTTCTAAAACATTTTCTTCTTCCTTCTTGCTGGCTTGATCTCTCTCAATCCAAGGTTTTCCAAGTAACATAGTAAACGGGGCGCTGTCCTCAAAATCTTCCTCTGTCGAAGTTCCATTAGCATTCATAGATATCTGAGTGAGCCTTCCACATAGGTTCACCAGTTTTCCTCTGAATATCCCTATTCCTCTTAATGAAGGGATCATAGCAGGCCTTCCTATAGCTTCCCAATTTCTCTCTGGTATAATTTTCACTAGTGTTTCTTCATCAAGAACACAGTCAATGTCGAAGTCCCCTATTCTTACTTCGATGCATTATTTTTCTTTAAATATCTTTGATAAACTAAAATGTCGGTGGTCGTTCAAGGTGTCTTTCATCTGTAGCAATACCTTCTCAGATTCTTTCTGGGGTTCGGCTATTTCTGGAGATGCCTTAGGGTTTTCTTCACTCAGATTCATTCTTTCAAGCTTAACAATCATTCTATGGAAATCCAATACTTCATGGTCCAAAGCTTTGCAACATAGGCAACTGGATCTTCCACCAGGGCATTGCTTAGCAATATGTCCCGATCTTCTGCAACTGTAATATAGGGTTAATCCTCTCTTCCTTTTAAATGATCCCCAACCTCTTCTGTACTACGCACTAGGATCATGGTAACTGGTCTGCAAAAAATTCTTTCTAGGATCCTGCATCCATTTGTTAGTCCAAACATTCTTTCTATGCATAGGTATAACATATCTATCA
>ML791542.1:238933-262891 GCA_009831015.1 Picea engelmannii
AACCTTAGCTGGGACACAGATATGTGATTATATTGGTTACATAACACTTAGCATAGATTATTCATCAATATTCAACCCTTATTATACTTCACAGATAGCACAGAGCATCGCAACGTTTACTCAGATCTAAGGTATTTTATCAACATTCACGTGGTTCACCCCCACCCTAGGGCTATGTCCACCAACTCTTCTTATTTATTAGCATATCCACTCGGTTACAGGCACAAAGCCACCAAAAACCCTTCCTCACATAGGACAAAAGATTTGCGCAGCTTGCTAGATCCTTCTTCCTTGCACTTACATCACAAAGCCTTCTATAGCTTCTACAACAACTTTCACTTATGTATGTAAACCTTCTACAGTCATGCACATAGCACTTACATACTATATTAGCACTTAGCTTACATCACATAGATAAAATCCTACTCTACTAGATTCCTAGATGTTTATTTATACATTACAAAAGTGGGCCTAAACGTGGGTAAACCCATAGGCTGACATCCCTTTCCCATTACATTGTCCTAAAACCCAAAAAGGGGGTCCAAAAGTGGGCCGAGATCCCATGATCTCTACTTTGTCTGGCGCTCCATCTTCGATAGGCTGTCGAAGTCCCAAAAATAGTCAAATATGACCAAGTAACTCCAAAACTTGGTCAAGGGCCAACAAGATCTCACACCATAGTTCTCCTGATGGCAAAGGGTTTGGAAGTCCTATTTCCATGTACTGCACGAATATTGGGAATTCATTCTTGTGGTGTCCTTCTGTCCTGCATGTGGTACACCAAACATATTCTCTTTTGTCCTTACCCATGTTCTGGTTTAGTTGAAATGTTAAGTTCTTTATATCCTCCTTTAGCTCCTCTATGGCTGGATTTGTCTTCTGATATTGGTTCTCTTCCAGTTGTAGGGATTTCTGCAGGGCCTCTCCCCTGAGTTTGAAACTTATGCTATCTCAAAGGGTAATTCAAGTGTGGTAGCATGGAATTGACAAACAAATGCCTATGCTGCATGTATGTCGTGACATACTTTAGATTTCCCTTCAATCGTTTGAATCTCTGGTCAATCTCCCACACAAATTCTCCTGGTTTCTGTCTGATCTCTATCATCTCATTCATCTATTGACCCTCTGAGATAGGCTTCTGGAATTTATTTATCACTAGCTTCTTGATATCCACAATCATTCTGGTTGTCCCTGGTGGACTGTTTGCGGCTAAGCTCATGTACCAATCCAATGCGTGGTCTCTTAGCATGATGGATAACTGTGCAAGTTTAGTGTCCTCATTTGTGATATGTTTTTCTTCCCAAATCCTTTCACAAATGAACAAGTGCTTCTCAGGGTCCTCCGATGCCTCTCCCTTGAATTATGGTAATCTGATGGTGGGATCATGTCCTGCCATCCTAAATGATGAAATAATATCTACGCATGGTGTAGATATCTGCCTACCACTTCCTAAACTAGCTCCTCCAGTTGCTGCTCCTTGACTAGATGTACTTCCTACTATCTTCCTTCCAAAATTCGATTGTCTAAATGGTGGTGTTCTTATTGGTGTATTAGTCACACATGGGTTATGGGTTCCACACTAACACTGATATGGATAGGAGTGATGCCTTCTGCTCTTTCTCTTGGACCTCTTTTATTCCTTTCATATGTCGCGCACATGATTTCCTCAGTCTGCTCCACAACCCGAATATCCTTTACCTCTTCTTCATCACTTGCCAAGCCTTCCCTCGCGGCTATGGCTCTCTTATTGTTGTTCATCTTATATTGGTAGGGTACTCCATTACACATTCTTCCAGTTGTTTCTATGAACTACTTGATCTGGTCTTCCTCCATCATGATTGGATCCAAGGCCTCCTCCTTATTTCCTCTATCCATGTCTTCCTCCATTTCTCTGTCTCTGGTCAGTGCTTCCCCCCTTCCCCCATGCACACATGGAAGTTTAGATATGTGAGGCCATTGTCATTACACCCTTGTTATATAGTAATATCTTAATGGAAGTATACATCGATCTGATATACCTACCTCGAGGTCCCTTAAGGAACTCTTTCTCTGATGCACTGTAAGATTTCACAGTATCTACTGCAAATTCTGTGATAAACCCTGCAACAATGCTATCTAACCATAAATCTACTGCGTGTGTAAATTTATTGTCAACTTGTTGTAAGTGCAAGATCTCAGTAGGATTCAACTCTAGCTGTCTGATCCGATTTGTAGGGTGGTTGTCATTCAACCTCAATATCCACTCCTGCAACACATGTGGGAAATCACAGAAAAATACTTCATGTAAGTCATTGAATACGTACTTGTCCAGGTATTTTCATGGTGTTAACTTCGGGTTTCTGTTATCTTTCTGCATAAATTTCAACTCCTTTATTTTCAACCAGCTCTCGATCTTTGCCTTCATTGGGTTCCACGGTCTCAACATCCCCTTTTATATTCTCATTTTTGTTGCCGGACCTGACATTCTTTTTACGCTTCTTCAACAGATCTTATTCACTTAATCCCATTCTATTCCAACCGGCAACAAAACCATTTGTTGGTTTAAACTACTTTATCTACTCCGATCTTACCTTGCTTTCATAAGTCGAGCTAGGTTCAGATTTAACAAGATTCCATCAAAATCCCTCTAAAACTATCGCCCCCCCAATAAACCAGAAGGCAACGCAATACACAGGGTGCACTACGTAGTCTCACCCGAGATAGTTCTATAGGTGGCTGCAATACTTAGACATTTGCATCCTAGGAATAAGTGGGGATCTGTGGTTGTACCCTGTGATCTTCATTGATTATTCTAACACCTTAACTAATCTTACTCATGCAAGTGAAATATCAGATCTAACTAGCTGCTTCATTAATTTATCTAACATTTAATCATTAACAACAATGGAGATGCATAACATTCAATCATATAACACAAGTTTTACTGTGGTTCACCCCCTCTTGGGATACATCCACAAATATTTGGCTCTCAAGCTCTTTTATTATGTCTCAACAATATATCGCGCTGCACATGTTTTACAGTCTTGGATATTACAATCTTCACAGGCTTCCTGATCCCTGTGAGGCTGACTAGATCACACCAGTCTCCTCAGCCCGCGATCTAACCCTCAGGATTGAGTTGCTCAACTCTCTCTAGCTCACCATATTACATAAATGTTGCAGTTATATCCTTTCTCCATCTTCTCTTTGTCTCTCTCGGTCTCTATATCTCTCTCTAGACCTCCTAGGTATTATTTATACATATTCTTGGCTTATCAACCATTACAATATGATGCAAAAACCATAACCCTAATGTAGTTAGGTATCCCTTGCATGCACACCTCACATGCTTCCTTCACATTTTCTGCTTTTCCTTTGAGCTGTCTTTTCTTTCCACTTCATGCTTTTCTCTCCAAAAATGGCCTTTTCCCACAAATGGGCCTTCACCCAACAAGAGGTCAAGTAGAAAGAATATACATCCTATAACCAATAAAATAATATGTTAGTAGGGGAAGTCGTGACTAATATGAATCTACCTTTATTAGCATAAGCTTCATGGCATGCAAGGACTTTACCATTGTGGACTTTCCCCCTCCAACCATTATGATATACACAAGAAATAAAGAGAGAGGAGAGAAGAGAGGAGATTTTAAAGTCAAAGAAACTATTCCAAAATGTAAAACATGATGTATGCACTTGTTTATTATTCATCGTTATTCACACAAACACACACCCATAGAACACATCACCCAAAGGAGGAGGGGGATACCATGCAAGTACTCATATTCATCGTCCAACCAATCAACCCTTATGTTAGTAAGAGGGCTACTGCCTTGTGGACACCCTATTGGTATAAGGAACATGGGATGTTGGGACTTATTTGTTAGTGTGAATTAGAGCTGACAACCAATGTGGGATAGTGCAAAAGAGAAAATAAAATTTTAAATTTGTAGAAACTATTACAAAATGTCAAACATGACATACCCAATTGTTTAATGTTTATTATTCATTGTTGTTCACACATACACATCTATACAAGATGTCCTACAAAGGAATATAGGAAGGTCGAGCAAGCATGCCTATTCATTATGCAACTAATAAACCCTCATGTTCATAGAATAACCACTGCTTTTATGAAAAAAAGAAGCCTTATAATTATAACAACAATTCCAATGCACACCATAGATATATCTAATTTTTATTTATACATACATCCACATTGTGTAACCCATAAAAGAAAAATAGAAAGAAAAAAAAAAAAACATATACATCTTACAACCAAATTCCAAGTACCATAAAATATAGAGTTTTATTTACCATGCTAATGCTCAATTTGAAATATAAAATGAACCTGGTTCATGTTATATTAATAAATTTTCTTGAGCTATTTTGCAATATATATTTACTAAACAATATATATGAAGAGTTTTTTTTATTTAGTGATTAAAACTAAAATCTCTTTCACTTTCCATTAGCATAAATGAATAGAGTTACATAGAAGGTATTTTTCTAATGTACAAACAAGAAAGCCGAAGATTTAGCTTGACAAAAAGTGGACAAAAAGAAGAGTGTCAAGACAAAACAACAATGCCTTCTTAGATCTAAGATAACACTAAGCCAAGGGTAAACAAAACGAGGTTAAATTGGTTTTCAATTCTTCATTGAATTTTTTTTGGTTCATTTTCATTAACATAAACTATCACACCCCATAGTGGAGAAAATGGATGCCAAAGTGAATGGGGTGTAGATACATCATACAAAGAAGGGAGAGAAAAACTGATTGGATGGGGAGGCACTCAATGAATTTTTTGATATTTGAGTGTCTTCACAGGTTATTGATATTATTGAATATGGTGGATTGGATGAGATCCACATTACACATTTCTTTGTAATAGAGAATAGGGGTTTTGAGGCCACATAATGAAGAACAAAAGTGAATGAATCCTTAGGTGGATACACCTAGATGTGTTTGAGAAAATTAGGCTTGGAAGTGGGCCATACTTGAAATGATTGATTTTGCATTTGCCTTGTTTAAAAAAATAAATAAGTGATGTATTTTGTTAAATTTACACATCCAATACAAAAAATATGATGGAGGAGGTGATCACCATCATAAAATACTATAATAGACATCCAATATACATTGAGAATCTTCCAAACTCACTATCCCTTGAAATTCATAGTGTTCCAAGTATGTTATCTACCCATGTCTACCCTTTGATTATGTGAATCACAAATGCAAACACTTATTTTTCAAAGTGTATGACATTGTTTCATATTTTTTTGGGTGGAAAAAAATCTTTGTTTATCTTATGTTTCCATGCATGTCATGAGGGATGATTGTTTTGGATACAAAGATAAGGAATAGTAATATGTTGAGCAAGCAATAACTTTCCCAAACTATTTTGGCTTTGTCATTCAAAAAGGGGAAAATAAATTGGGGCCCCTCCTTTCATTTTTCAGACTTTTGAGCTTTCATGGAATTGTATTTGAACTAATCGCATAACTTGAAATATTTTTCATGAAATGAGTCTTGCACACCCTTCTTAGATCTCATCGGGCCTTAAAAGTTGCTTTGGTATTTTGCCTTAAATTTTTAAGAATTTTTTTTTCCCTTATACATCCTTCAAAATTTGTAAAAATTTTCATTAGTGCATCACATTGAAACTTCTTTTTGTTGCAATATATCGCATCAAAATTTGTTTTAGGTGAGATACACCGCATTCCGTGGAAGTGTTTTTTCTCCAAGACACAGGAAGACTTGAAAATTTCTAGAAATATTAACATGTCTTGCCTCTCGAAGTTTTTATTCTTTGAACCATATCACACTTGAAAAACTTTTTTGTTGTGATACATCGTGATGTTTGAAAACTTCCAAAGCCATGACACATCACAAAGAAAATAAATTTCACTGCAACAGATCAAATTTGTCGAAGTTTTCTAGTTTCATGATGTATCATACTAGAAAATACTTTCCCTTGTGACACACCATAACTCACCATATTTTGAAGCTCCGCAACAAGTTCCTTTATCACACACTGAGAAGATTTCCAAAGATGCAACATATCACATGCCTAAAAAATTTACCAAGGTATGACACTGAGCCTTATCACACCTCACTAACTTCTCCACACAGACGACACTTTGTTTTGATCTTTGATGTTACATGTTTAAAAAGTTTAAAAAGGTTAAACGTGTCACTTTTTGGTTATAAAAGGGACTTTGTCTATTTATTTATCACTTCACCTAATTCACTGGTAATTTTCTCCTCCTCGAGCGCATCGAAGCCATCAAATCCATTGAGTGCATGAAATTTGCAAAGTCAACACAATTTTCTATACGGATCCTCACCAAGACTCCATAATTACCCCCCTTTAGGAATGTGCTTCCTACCAACAAAGTGCAAGTGGATTTCTTCTCTTTGCTTTGCAATTTCTCATTTCTTTAAATAAATAAGGAACCTACCTTGACTAGTTCCCTCTTGCCACTTGGACCCAAGAATCCACAAACAAGCAAATAAAGGGATCAAGTGAGAATCTCATTTACTTTCACTAGCCTCTTTCACTAGCCCAATTTCTTGCATGACCACTAATACCAACAAACCCTCCTTTCACTGTGTGACAAAATAAAAATGTGTGTAATTACAATGGGATTAGAGGAAAATTCCCTTTTCCCACCAAGGCTTCTCACCTATTTTATTTCCACACGCTTGAATTTCAAAAGAAATTTTCGAACCCCCAAGCACAGATTGATTCCGCTCACCAAAGTTTTGAAAAAATTTGCAATACTAGATCGTTGGGGTAGATGGTAGTGTTTATGTTCTCTTTTTGTAGTATGGCCTAGTCATGAGGAAGCTATAGGAAAATAATATCCCCTTTATATACCAACTATCATCTCCAATATGTAGCAGCTATCATTCTAACATGTAATGTATTATACGAAGTCCCATTGGATTTAGTTATGCCCTTCTGATTAATACAGTTGCGAAGGAAATATCAACAGTTGCAGTCTAGAAATATCTAGCAATAGTTTTGTTGTTTAATTTTTCGTTAATGTATGATTCCACTCACTGAATGTTTCTCCCTCAAATTTGATCGCTCATGTTCCCAAACACACAAAAGATACATGGTCATGAGTCTTAAGCTTGGCATTGGAAGGGAAATTCCTTTGCCTGGTGAGTTGATAAAGGAGGAGTTAATTTTGCATCCCCAATTGAAATCCACGTAGGAAAATTCCATTTTTTCCTTTCTCCAACCTAAACCGAGTACAAAGAAGCTACCTTTTGGTGCAAGCTATAAATGATGTGAGTTTTTGTAGGATATATTAATATGGAATTCTAAGGAACATAGATTCCACCTGAAAACAACCAACATTGGAAGATAAGAGTATTTTAAACTCCTCGCCTATAGTTTCAACACAACCATTTATTTATTTTGAGATAACACTATTAATGTCTATTGTTGTTGACATGAATTAGTTGTAGGATCTTGACATGGTTTCTAAGAAGGCTAGAAAGGAGAAGGAACTCATCATTGATTTGAGCCTAGATCGTGAGAAGACAAAGATGGATATGGATGTTGATATTCCAGGGCCAACATATGCTGACACAAAATGCTACATGGAAATTGGCATAGTCTTCAAGTGGGGAGACTTGTACTAGATGTTCTGTGAAGAGACTTACCCATAAATTCCATTAATTCTTAGAGAGTCTAATCTAAACGAAGGAGTATACCAATCCATTAAGCACTCTCAATTTCATAATGTAGTTGAACATCTTGTTGTGTTTCCCTGCATGGAGACTATCACTTGGCTCATCGACTGGGCTAACATTGACCACAATCTTATTCGAGACACCCATGGGAAATTGATTGCTTCGTTGTAGACTTCCACCTTAGATATATGTTATAATTTATTTATAGTAGAAGTTGAACTTACCGACAAGTGGATGTTGTGATTCCCTTGAATTGCAAATATGTCATGAAGAGTTGGTGGGTAATTGGAAACTTATTCAGATCAAGGTGAATAAGAACCTAGCCAACTATCCTACTGAGGACTCTATATATGATAACAATAACTATTTTGAGTAGGTTGCATGGCGAATAATATGCTACAGAGTTCAAGGCGTCATGGGTGCCTTCAATGTACACACTCACCAAAATAGGTACAATTTTAAATTGGGGAGAAATCGTCTCTATTGCATTGGTTCAAGACATCTTGATAGCCAAACACCTAGCTCTTGGAAAGAGTTTGACCTTCTACATGGTCTCGTACCTACTAGACACAAATTGTATTGTCAATTCCTTCCCAAGTATGGGTTGGCAATGGAAATCCAGTGACCCGTTGATACATATCTGTTGGTTATTACTCTTCCTTTCTACTTCTTGGACTGACCTGGGTTCAGATATGAACAAGTTTCCAACAAACCCCTCTAAAACTATTGGCCCTTCTGGTAAACCAAAAGGAAACACAACACACAGAATGTATTGCACAATCTCACTCGAGATAGTTCTATGGGAGACTGCAATTCTCAGGTGCTTGCAGTATAGGAAAGAGTGGAGGTTTGGGATTGGATTTGATCTTCTTCAGGCCTTAAACTGATTACTCTATCTATCTATTATTAATATCCACTCATCTGTAAGATTATACATGCATTCTAATAGATCTAGCTAACCAATTATGTGTAAATCAATCATTAGTAGCTAAGAAAGATGATCAACCATTAATAGAAAGTAAACATGCATTCACTCATCAAATAGTAGACATGTTTTACCGTGGTTCACCCCCTCCTGGGCTATGTCCACAAAGATCTGGCTTCTTAGGATTTTTTTATTTAGATTTCTGCAAAGTATGGTGCTATGCGCACTACAATTCTGACCATACAATTATGAAACAAGTGCCACAACCTCTGTGAAGTGGACTAGATCACAACAGTATTAAATTTTGATCTAACCCTCAAGATCTAGCTACCTGACTCTTCTACAACTAAAAAAATTACAAAAAGGGTACCACAACAGTTTCTTACCATTCAGAATTAATTTGGAACACACTTTGAATAACAAACATCACTCCGGCCACTGGACCTAGACCTCCTAGGTTCTTATTTATACTACTTTACAAGCTTATTAGCTGTTACAATCTCTTACCAAAACCCTGACCCTAACATGGTTATATTTTCCTGCTTGTGCGCCTTGCATGCTTTCCTCCTTTGCATGTGGCTTTCCCTCGCATGTGCTGATTTTCCCACCAACTGTTCTTCTACAAAATTGGGCCTTACCTTACTAAAATTGGGTATTTCCTCAAAATAGGCCTATGCCCAACATGCCCCCAACATTGACATGTGGCTCGTCCCGAGCCACCTAGGCAGTGCGTGCTCCCTGAACAACCATTGATGTGGTTCATTGATGAAGGCATCTCATACATTAGTACGTTTTGAGTATGCTGCACAATTGATGTAGACACAACATCCTTTTTGAGGAATTGTTATAGCCCTAAAATTCCCTACATATACATACATGGCATTGGCCTTTCTACTTGCACAATTTTCCAAATTATTGTTGAGGATATCTCTTTTAAAAACCATTTTTTGGAGCATGTATGCGCCCTGTTTCACTACTTCCCGCATACATATGATAACTACATACTAGAAAACTCGCATACATACGCTAGCTGCATACTAAACAACCCGCGTTTACCTCCAAAAATTGCAAAAAATAAAAAGTTTCAAGGAATTCGGTGGAGTTTACAGGATATCGAGGGTTTCCCAACCAATTCACCCAATGTAGCCCGTCCCCAAACCAAATAACTATCCTTTTTTCATATAAAAGGAGGTCTTGGGGTCCCAGTCCATCATCAAGCATTAGAACAAAGAAACTCTGCCAAAATCCCTTCCCCTTTTAGCCCAAGATTTTCATCCCTTTCTGAGATTTGGCCTCAACATTCCCCCTCCATCTCTCTCCCTATGCAATCCCTTCCCTACTTCCCGAGGAGATCAGTTGATTGTGAGAGGTATTATGGGAATGATGCACTTGGAGTAGTAGTAAGAGGAGCCCGAAGCAGGTTCACAGAGCATCTGCCAACGAGAAGGTAGTAACTTTTGTAATCTTCACACCTGAATAAGAGAATTTTGTTTCTGTCCCAAATATTGTGTTTTTTGTGCTTATTTGATTAATGCATTCACATTTGTATATAAACCCTAACACTGATAAGTAGAGATAGAATATCTTGTAGCTTTGTTTTCTAAATTGTCTGCAGGTCAGATTTGGGAGGAGACCAACTGTCCAAGAAACTACAAAGGAGAAGGAGGTCTACACCAGCTGAAAGGACCTAAGGCACACCCTCTTTTGCTTCTCTTATCTTTTAAGGTCAGATTGTTTGAGGTAGTTTAGAAATAGGATTGTCTTTTAAGGGAGATCAATGATCTTCCTATACTCCGACCCGATATAGTAATAGGGGGATTTTCCTCGCTAGCAAGAACTCCTGTTTGGCCTCCTTGAATGTCTCCTTTTTCTTTCCACGCATCAAAATGTTCTGTGTTTTAGTATTCTTCTTCACCCATTGGTGTTGTGATGGATCCTATCTCTCTGCATCAGGTCCTGTCTTAGCTCCTACACGTGTGACTATGTTGATATTTCTTCCATCATCCCTGGCTTCTGCATAGATCCATTGAACATTCTGATTGTTCTGATTCCTCTTTTCTTGAATTTTCCCCAAAAGTGTTGGGAATTCCTCTATATCATGGTCTGCTGCGTGACAATACATACATGTCCCAGGTGGAAGTAGAAAATCCCTTGCATAATGTTCTGACCATTGGCAGTTGTGGCATACTACTAGACCTATACCTCTTCCAAATCCTCATTTACCTCGTCCGCCACGTCTATATCTAGTTTGATCTCCTCGCAGTGTGTTGTACTAAGGCATCTGATTATACTGCGTGGGGTTATACTGTGGTTGCACATTATTATATTGTGGCTACGCAATGTTATACTGCTGCTGCACATTGTTGTATGGAGGTGGTACCTAGTTAAACTGAGGTGCATCTTGCCTTGTAATCATTTCTGCCTGCACCCTATAGGTATCTGAAGTTCTTTCCCTCATTAAATCCATTGTCCTACAATCTTTATCATCATGGCCCACTGACTTGTAAAAATTGAAGTATGAGCTCTTGGGTACTGTCTGATACTTTTGCATCATGGGAAAATGATATGGATCATGCACATGTGTCTTACAGATCTCACACCATTGTACTCTTATTATCAAAGGGTTTGGTATTCTTGTTTCCATGTACCGCTCGAAAGTGGGACATTCATTCTTGTGGTGACCTTCTGTCCTGCTTATGATACACCAAAAATATTCTCTTTTCTCTTTTCCTTTATTCTGGTTTAGTTGAAATGTAAGGTTCTTTAGGTCCTCCTTCAACTCCTCTATTGCTGGATCTATCTTCTGATACTGGTTCTCTTCCAGTTGTAAGGATGCCTGTAGCACCTTTGCCTGATTTTGAAACTTTTGCTGCCTCAATGGGTATTTCAAATGTGGTAACAATGAATTCACAAAGAGATGTCTATGCTACATGTCAGTCATGACATACTTCAACTTACCCTTCAACTGTTTGAACCTATGATCAATCTCCCAAACAGAATCACCTAGTTTCTGTTTGATTTCAATCATCTCATTCATGCATTTATCTTCTGAACTAGGCTTCTGAATTCATTTATCAATAGCTTCTTGAAAACTACAATTGTCCTTGTTGTTCCTGGTGGATTGTTTACAACTAGGCTCATGTACTAGTCCAATGCACAGTCTCTTAGCATGATAGCCAACTGCACAAGTTTTGTATCCTCATCTGTGATCTTCTTTGCTTCCCAGATCTTCTCATAGATGAACAAGTTCTTTTCAGGGTCCTTAGATGCCTCTCCTCGAAATTATGGTAACATGATGGTCTAATCATGTCCTTCCATCTTGAACTATGATGAACTACTACCTCCGCACGATGTAGATATTTGACTACTACTTCTTGAACTGGTTCCTCCATTTGCTGCTCCTTGTTTGGATGTACTTCCTACTGTCTTTCTTCCACTAAAATTTGGTTGTCTAAATGGTGGTGTTCTTTTTGGTGTATTAGTCGCACATGGGGTTATGGGTTCCACATTGACACTGAGATGGATGGGAGTTCTGCCTCCTGTTCTTGTCCTTAGACCACCTATCTTCCTTTCATATGTTGTGCATAGGATTTCCTCAATCTTCTCCATGGCCCAGAGATCCTCTACCTCTTCCTCATCGCTTTCTAAGCCCTCTCTATCAACTATGGCTCTCTTCTTATTATTCATCTTATATTGGTAGGGTACTCCACTGCATGTCTTTCTAGCTATTTCCATTATCTTCTTTATTTGATCTTCCTCTATCATGATTGGGTCCATGGCATCCTTCTTTCCCTTATCCATCTCTTCCTCCTTTCTTCCAGCTTGTGTCAGTGTTTCTCCCCTTCCCCCATGCACACAGGGAAGTTTAGCTTTATGATTCCATAGTCATCACACCATTTTTATACAATAACATATTGATTGACATATGCAACGATCTGATATACCTACCTCTAGGTCCTTTTATAAAATCCCGCTCTACTGCGCTGTAAGACTTCGTGATATCTACTACAAATTCTGTGATAAACCCTGCAACAATATTGTCTAACCAAAAATATACTGTGCAAGTGAATTTGTTGTTAACTTGTTGTACCTGCGTGATCTCCATAGGATTCCACTCCAGTTGTCTGATCCGATTTGTTGAGTGGTTGTATTTTAACCTCAATAGCCACTCCTGCAACACATGCGGGAAATAACAAAAAAATACCTCATGCAAGTCGCTAAACACGTACTTGTCCAGATATTTTCGCAGTGTTAACTAAGGGTTTCTGTTATATTTCTCTGCAAACTCAAGCTTCTTTGTTTTCAACCATCTTTCGATCTCCGCCTTCATTGGGCTCCATGGTCTGAACATTTCCTTTTTATACCTTCATTCTCCACACGCTTCTTCTACATATACCATTTACTCAATCCCATGCAATTCCATCCGGAAATGAAACCATTTGTTGGTTATACTCTTCCTTTCTACTTCTTGAGATGACCCAGGTTCAGATCTAAAT
The DNA here is from genome assembly GCA_009831015.1 of Picea engelmannii. NCBI lineage: Eukaryota > Viridiplantae > Streptophyta > Pinopsida > Pinales > Pinaceae > Picea > Picea engelmannii. The sequence continues at coordinate 252,045 of ML791542.1, forward strand.
AGGTTTCCAAGAAATCCCTCTAAAACTATCGGCCCTTCTGGTAAACCAGAAGGCAACACAACACACAAAAGGTACTACACAGTCTCACCTGAAATAGTTCTATGGGTGATTGCAATGCTCATGTGCTTGCAGTCTAGGAAAGAGTGGGGATATGGGATTGTATTTGATCTTCTTCAGGCCTTAAACAAATTACTCTATCTATTATTATCAATATCCACTCATCTGTAAGATTATACATGCATTCTACTAGATCTAGCTAACCAATTATGTGTAAATCAATCATTAGCAGCTAAGAAAGATGATCAAACATTAACAGAAAGTAAACATGCATTCACTCATCAAACAATACACAAGTTTTACCATGGTTCACCCCCTCCTGGGCTACATCCATGAAGATCTGGATTCTTATGCTCTTTTATTTATATTTCTGCAAAGTATGGCATTGCACGCACTACAATTTCGATCATACAATTATGAAACAGGTTCCAAAACCTATGTGAGGAGGACTAGATCACACTAGGATCCTTAGCTTGTGATCTAACCCTCAAGATGTAGCTACTTGTTGGATGCAGACCCAATCAAGGGAAAAGGATATTTTTGGGAAGAGAAGCATGAAAGGAGGAAAGGACAACTAGAAGGAAAAGCAGCACTTGCGAGGGAAGCATGTGACGTGCGCATGCAAGGAATACCTAACGACACTAGGTTTAGGGTTTTTGCAATGTATTGTAATGGTTGATGAGACAAGAATATAAATAAGTAGTACTTAAAGGATAGAAGAGAGGACGAGGAGTGGAAGAAAAAGGAAAAGAGATAAGGATAGAGGGAGAATTCAGAAGTGTAAGAGTTGTAAGAACTGTACTATTCTTTAAGCTAGTGAGCTAGAGAAACAGTGAGTGATTCAATCCCGAGGGTTAGATCGCAGGTTGAGGATCCTGGTGCGATATAGTCATCCTTGCAGGGATCGAGGAGCCTATTGAGAGTGTAAGATACAATATTGTAAGCACGTGCGACGTGACATATTACTAAATCATAATAAAGATCCCGAGAGCCATATATTTGTGGATGTAGCCCAGGAAGGGGTGAACCATGGTAACACATGTGTTATGTGATTGAATGTATGCATCCCTATTGTTTTTAAGTGCTGAATGGTAGATGAATGAATGAAGTAACTAGTTAGATATGATATTTCACATGCATGTGATAAATAATGGCAAGAAAAATAATTCACTCAACTCTAATCATCCATCACATAATAACACAATGATTCATTTTCATCATTAAAGAAAGAATTGTAAAACATTGCATTAGATAACTTATCAATAGATTTAATATCTCTTACCCGTTACTGCATCCATTCATGAGACGAGATAGGAAATAGTTCTTCTCCACATCCAATCATACTTACATTTGATGAAAAATTAAACTTGTCTCTGGTCCAGTAAGACTTCTCAATTAAAGGTAGCTCCAAAATAATTCTTACAAAACAAAAAATGAGAGTTTCTTTCAACAACCATCGACCCTTAAATAATCAGTTGATTCTCTTATTTATAACATAAAATTAACTAAAAATAATGGCTAAAGTGTAGATATGTATAACATAATTTTCCACATGGCGTACCCTCCTATGAGTTTTCTATGAGTCATCTCAAGATATATCTTTAAAAGGGTGACTCTTCTCGTACTCTGACCACTGGATGAACAACTCCTCGTAGGTGTTGGCATATGGAAATCTATGTTGTTCCATCGGGGCCACGTAAATCTCTCTTATTTCTATCGCATGTTCCCTATACTTGACCAGAATGGCACTTAACTGTTGCAGCATATCCCGAGCTTTGATTGGGTGTTCCATAAACTGTCGCACCTGACCCGACGCTGTGTCTGTCACCTTTGCTAGTTCTTCGATCCATGCTGAGTCTTGCTCGATGTGCAATTTGACTATGTCATGCAAGTTACCGAAGTCATCGGGCATGCCAAACTCAGAGAGCACGATATCCTTCATTTCCTTGTTGATTTTGATCCAGTACCTCTCGCACTTGGCCCGTTTTCTTTAATTTCTCGATGAGGCTCCCGAGCTATTCTTGTCCAATACTTGGAGGCATCTTTCCTGCAATCAAAAAATGAAATCCTTTAGAGACCGCGTATAGAGTAACTATGGGTAAAATACATGTATAAAGTGTAAGCATGGGAAATTCAGACTGGTACATACTTGTAAAGCTCGCTAAACCTAGTTATTCGATACTTACGGGATCTTTGCAACTTTCGAATCGCTTGCTTCGCTTCTGTTAGCACTATCATTTTTCTCTTAGTTAGGGTGGGCCTATGTGCCACAACATAAAATATTGGGTACAGAATAACATGAGAGTCGAAGTCACGCCAGTGGTCGATTGGCCCTTGGATTCAGGAAAGGATGTCAGAGCCAAACATGTGTTAAGAGTACGAGTATGTTCCAAAAGAGTCGGGTTCTATCATAAGGGAAGTCATTAGGTGCCTCAGGTTGAGGCAAGTTGTTTAAACAAAAGTCACGTCGAAAAGTCCAGCCACCATCATGAAGGCTGGAAGAATAAAAAATCACAACGTTCATGTTACACACGCCCTGCAACTCCTATCGACTGCACCTAACATACCCCAAAACGTCTTCATCGCTCGGATGTGCCACAAAAAATCTTCAGTTTGCTTCAAAACATCTAGTCTCCATGAATTCAGTGTTCCCTGGCACGTTTCCACCCACGACCCACTCTGTTATAAATTTTGGATGTTCTGCATGCATTCTACTCACCAGCCAAGATTACGCACTATTGATAGTTCATCTCGTGAGCCAATATTGATCAAGTTTTTGCCTTGGGGCCTCGCCAAATCCCCCATGCATAAGACATATACGTGTTGCACCATGGGAACCCCTCAAAACATAAAGAAGGGCACACGAAGCAACATAAGTGCCAGGCCTGAGCCTCAAAGTGGCTGGGATTCATTCTTACTCACAACGGGCACCCCCGAGGTTTCAAAGGGGAATTCCCATCTGTGCGCGGAAACGATGACATCGCACCTCGCGAAGGCCAAAGTGGAAGAAGTTGCGCCGGAAGGAAATACATTGGAAGACATGCCTCCCCAAAAACAGATACCTCGGAAAAGGGGAAGGTCAAGGAAGAATAGGGAAGTTGAGGAAAACCAAATCCTAAGCAAGCCGTGTGCAAGATCAGATACCGAGGAGTTACTTATGCATGCTATTTAGCTAGAGCCTGTCAGAGTCACAAGTCGGGGAAGTGGGAGCATAACGAGGAGGACAGATTCCATGAATGCTAACATTCGAGAGATGACTCAATAGCTGAAACAGGCACAACTCGCCATCGCTAAACTCTATCAGGAAAATAGAGAATTAAGACGATAGTTGAAGGCAAAAACCCTTGAGGTGTCCGTATCATAGGGTCATGAAGGGAACGCGACATGGCTCAAGAGACAACTCCGGGAAGTGTAAGACAAAATCATGCAGCCACGTGAAGCACAAAGGGCGTCGAAAGAACATAATATGAAACATCTCAGAGAACGTGAAGCAACCAGGGAGAAAGTCCGCGCAGATCTTGCCAGCGCGCAGAAGAGACTTGATTAACTAACTCTCTTTTGTATTCTCAGACATGGCACAAATCTTGACATTTTTTGAAGAATTTTCAGGTTTTATTTTAACGTAAACCGGGTTGGTTGGCCAAATAGTGTAGTTAGTGTCTATGGTATGTAATTTGAGCTCGATTGAAACATAATGTGAAAGTCCTGAAACTTTGATGAAAGGATTCTGGTTGTAGCGGTTGGATGTATCGTTTCTTTTCTTTGTGTATGTATTTCTTGTGTTTTCATCCATATATTTTTCTGTTTGATTCAGAACGTATTTTCGAGCCTTGGATTCGCTGTGTAGCGATGCTTGTTCGCACCCTTTAGAAAAACTGTATTTCCTCCAAGTTAACTCTGAATCTTGCAATTCAATTCATCGTGGGTTGATGACAAAGGCACGGAGGGTGATGTGTTCTATTGGTAAATCCAAATGATCCTTTTGAAAAACCTCCGACGTCGATCGATTTCATCGTATGAAGCAGATGTGGCGATACTGGCTTGGGACACATGGCAATGAAAACCGGTGACTTAACTCGCGAGTATTAGTCAGATTTGGGACCTTCCTCTAGTTGTGCATTCTTAAACTAAACCTGGGATCACTGATGTCCAAAAGGTGTCAGGGATCAGGGATCGGGGACAAACCTATCACGTATTTTTCTTTGGGTTAACGTCTTCAAAACTCCCGATGCCGAAACGTTTCGGGAGACGGGGATTGGAGAAAACTTGTAGCGTGGTCCGAATTTTCATCGTGGTTTAGTATTCTCCATTTCGCTAAGCATGTCGGGTATCAGCCATCGACGATATCATTTCTTTCTTCGTTAACGTTTACTCTTTTCGCCTTTTACGGACCTTGAAGGGGATCAATTGTCAGCGATATCCTTGTGTGATGCTTGTCGCAAAGGAAAAATTCCTTTTACTGATGCCGATGAAGATCAATGCTCGACGACTGTGGTTTTTCGAGTGATTTTCCTTCATCTTTTAAACCCTTCCGATGTCGAATTTGGACTCATCTGGTGAAATGTCCTGGCTGTTGATTCTTTATTTAAAGGTTAGGCCTTTTAAGTCTTTAGTTTTTATAGATTCAAGCAAACATTGAAATACTTAATGAGAGTCAAGATGATAAGAAAAGGCAATAATTTTCACAATGAAGTCGAATTAGATAGTGCAAAAGTTCAAGTGGTACCCAAAAAATAAAATTTATCATAGGCTTTTTAGGGTGTGTTGAGTGCTCAACACAATCCTCCAGGGACAACTAGTACGATTGGAGATATCAAAAAGCTATTGATAAATGAATTCCAGAAACACAGTTCAGAGGATCAATACATGAATGAGATGATAAAGATTAGAAAAAAACTAAGAGAATCTGTATGGGAGATTGACCAGATATTCAAATGATTGAAGGGAAAGCTAAAGTATGTCATGACAGATATGCAACATAGGCATATGTTTTTCAATTCACTGCTACCACACTTGAAATACCCTTTGCGACAACAAAAGTTTCAAACCCAGGCAGAGGCTCTACAAGCATCCCTACAACTGGAAGAGAACCAATATTAGAAGATAGATCCAACCATAGAGGAGTTGAAGGAGGATCCGAAGAACTTAACATTCCAGGTAAACCAGAACAAAGGTAAGGAAAAAAGAGAATATGTTTGGTGTACCACATGCAGAACATAAGGACAACATAAGAACAGATTCCCAACATTCGCGCAGTACATGGCAACAGGACTGCCAAACCCTTTGCCAACATGAGGACTATGGTGTGAAATATGTAAGAAATAGGGGAATGATCCATACCACTTCCCAATGATGCATAAATACCAGACAATACCTAAGAGTTTATATTGCAACTTTTTCAAGTCAGTAGGCCATGACGATAAATATTACAGGACCATGGACTTGATGAGGGAAATAAAATTAGATTCTTACAGGGTTTAGGAAGAAATGATGACCAGGAAATATGCACCACAATTTAACCAAGTACCAACCCCATATAACATTGCGCAGAAACAGTATAACACTGCGCAACAACAATATAACACTTTGCAACCACAGTAAAATATCGCGCAACGACACTATAATCCCACACAGTATAACCAGGCACCCCCGTACAATGCACCACGAGGAGATAGAGCTGGCTATAGAGGTGGAGGAAGACGAAGAGGAGGGTTTGGAAGAGGTAGAGGACCAGTGGTATGCCACAATTGTAAAAAACTAGGACACTATGCAAGAGAATGTCCACTTCCACCTGCGACATGTATGTATTATCACGCATCAGATCATTACATAGAAGAATGTCCTACACTATTGGGAAAGATCCAGGAAAAGATAAATCACAACAATCAAAATGTCCAGTGGATTTTGACAGAAGAAAGGGATGACAAAAGAAATATCAAAATAATTACGCATGGAGGAGATAAGACAAGAAATGACGCATTAAGACAAGATCCAACACAACACCAATCGATGAAGAAGAATGCCGAGCCGAAGAAGAATTTTGATGTACATAATGAAAATGAGATATTCAAGCAGGCCCGACAAGAATTCTTGAAGCGAGACATTGCATCGACATCAACTGCGCAACATAGTAAGGACGTACCAGCATACGAGATGCCTCCATCGCTGGATCACACCAAAGAAGCACAATCCCTAGGACAAGTAAGTACGATTAAATGTTTTTTGAAATCCCATGTTAAACTACTAAATGATCCATCATTTTTTAAAGTGTTACAAAATATGCTAGAAATATATAGCACAAAGATAGAAGGAAATCTAGAACAAAAAATAGTTAATCATTTGCATACAAGGAGGAGAACAAGCAAATAATTCAAACTGAACGCCAACATTGGAGATTTCAACATGGGAGATGTTATACTGGATTTAGGATCTGAAGTAAATGTGTTACCCAAGAGGAAATGGCAATGTATGGGAGATCCCACATTAGGATATTCACCTGTTCAGCTGAAACTAGCAAATCAACACAGAGTTCTACCAATTGGAAGACTAAATGGGGTGACAGTAGATCTGGATGGAGTGCACACTAAAGCCAATTTCGTAGTGATAGAGATAGTGGATGACACAAAACCTTATCCAACATTGCTGGGTTTGGATTTGGAATTTGACAATCAGGCCATAATAAAATTAAAGACGAGGAAGATGACATTTGAGTCAGGAGAATACAAAGTCATTGCACCATTAGATCCATCAGAAGGGGAAAGGTTTGTAGAACCCACTTGTTTAGACCTGGAGGAAATTAACCAGTTGTATAGAACAACCAAACGGGAAGAAGATTATGTGAACCCAATTGCAGATGGGGTACTTAGTTGGAGAAGTATCACATCATGCACGCCAGACTTAGAAACATGCTTAGAGAATTGGCAGCAAAGGTTACACGAAGTCTCCACAATAAGATGCACAAGAATAGACCATGCATTAAGATGGGTAGGTACAGAGATAAGGGAACCTACCAACTTCCATGGGGTGAATGAATTAGAAGCATTATTAACACGATAAAAAGATGAAGTGTTAGAAAATCAAAGGCTCTTAGCCTTGGATATAACACTCAAGGAAAGACCTGCAAGATGGTGGGGTGTGCACAAAGAGACAGTTAAGGAATAATACCAATGTAAGCGATTACTGCGCATCATATTTGGTACAGAACAGGGAACCAACCAAATACAAAAATATGACGGACATGGGGAACCAAAATAACACTTGGATAAGTGCAGAACACTATGTAGGATGACACCACCAGAGGAATGACCTCATCATTTTCTTCACACATTAGAAGGGATTCCAACAAATTGGTATATAGATGAGGAATTGCGTAGAGGAACTACAGACTGGACAATATTACAACAAAATTTTACAGTCACTTTCTCATTTGAACATGATAACCCCAACATAGACTCAACACTTAAACGAATCAGAGGGGTGATATTCATTAAAGAACTGAAATTTGAACTCATGATAGAAGAGCAACAACAAAACAAACAGACAATAAAATAACTACTTTCATGCTACCATGTGCAGGAAGAAGCACCAGATGAAGATGATCTGCGAAACATTCAGATAACAAAAGTTGAAGGTGAAAGAGAGGTGGAAGGTCCACCTCTAGAATCATAAGTATTTGCTGTGCTAATCAAGCTGAATAAATTCAACATTGGGACAACTGAGAATCCCAAAATGGACAACATTGGATATTACTGGAATGAGAAAACAATAGAAAGCATAACAGAGTTACTGCGCGAGTACAATGACCTGTTACCAACAACGTTCACAGAAATGAAAGGAATATAAGGAGAGCTAGGTGAAATGAATATACCTCTCATATCTGAGGCAAGACCGATCATACATAGACCATATAGACTAAACCCGATATATAAGAAAAAAGTGAAAGAAAAAATTGATAGGATGTTGGAGGATGGAATCATAGAACTAGTAGAGGAATCCAAATGGGTAAGCCCTATGGTAGTTTAGGAGAAGAAGAAGGGAGGGATGAGGATACATGTCAACCTGAGGAAATTGAATGATGCTTGCCTACATGACCCTTTCCCCATTCCTTTCACAGATTAGGTGTTGGAGAATGTAGGAGGCCATGAAGCTTACTCATTCACCGACGGATCACAGGCTACCATCAGATCAAGATAACTCTAGGAGACAGGTACAAAACCATGTTTTCCACATAATAGTGGTCCTACCAGTACATAGTCATGCCGTTTGGATTGAAGAATGCACCAACAATATTTTCCAGAGTAGTCATAGCTGCATTCAAAGAATTCATCCACCAGTTTCTAGAGGTATTTCTGGATGATTGGACAGTCTATATTCTATTGAAATACCATGTAGAGGTGTTGAAGCTAATGTTATAAAGATGCAGGTAGTGTCAGATGTCATTAAACATCAAGAAGTTCATCTTCAGAACACCCTCTGGGATACTATTGGGCCATATAGTATGCAAACAAGGCTTTCTAGTAGATCCTACCAATATTGCAATAATTGTTAATCTACCACCACCAAAATCATTACGTCAGTGAAGAGAAACATTGGGACACACATGATACTACCGAAAATTCATAAAAGGCTATGTGCAGATTACTGCGCCAATGGAGAAACTRTTGAGAAAATATAGTAAGTTTCAGTGGAATGAGGACTGTCAACAAGGATTGGACACTCTAAAAGAGAATATGGTAACTGCACCAATACTAGTATTCTTAGACTGGGACAAGACATTCCATGTGCATGTAGATGCATCAACMATAACAATTAGAGCTATTCTGGCGCAGCCAGGAGCAGGGGAATTGGACCATCCTATAACATTTTCTAGCAGAAAACTGTCAGAGTCAGAGCATAATTACAATACCATAGAAAGAGAAGGATTAGCTATGGTCTATGCGCTTCARAAGTTCAGACATTACTTATTGGGGAAAAATTTCAAGATGTTTACAGATCATTCATCTCTCAAATACCTCGTCAACAAGCCAGAGTTGGGGAGGAGAATTTGTAGATGGTTATTTCTGTTCCAGGAATTTGAATTCAAAGTGATAGTCAAACTAGGGAAGTTGAATGCATGACCTGATCACCTGTCAAGGATCACCAACGGAGAGGAACCTACGAATCTAGAGGAAAACTTTCCCGATGCACAATTATTTTCAGTCCAAGTAGCTGATGAATATTTTGTGGACATCATTCAATACTTGAGTACATGGACTGCGCCACAAGAATTCAACACTGCACAGAAGAAAAACATGGTAGTCAGAGCTACAGACTATCAATTGATTGTAGGACACTTAGACAATATGGGTGTAGATATCATATTGAGAAGATGTGTACGATAACATGAAAGACCTAGGATTTTTGTAGATGCCCATGAGGGAATAGCAGGAGGACATTATGCAGGAAAAGCTACTGCACAAAAGGTATTGCGCACAAGACTATGGTGGCTGACTGTTCACAAAGACTCAAAGGACTACTACCAGAAATGTGATGTGTGTTAGAGGGTTGGTAAACCTAATAGACATGATGAGATGCCCTTGAGGCCACAAGTAACCTTGCAGGTATTTGACAAATGGGCAATGGATTTTGTGGGATGAATTAAACCACAAGCAAAAAGGTCAGGAGCAAGGTATATTATTACTGTGACATATTACTTAACAATATGGGAAAAAGAAACACCAGTAAAATATTGCAACGCAGAGACAAAAACACACTTCGACTGAAACTATAAAGGGACAGTCGACCTCTTAGAACTTAAAAACAAAATGCACTAGACAACAAATGACTGCGCGCATCAACAGAGGGGTTACCACACCAGACATCAGAAGACAACACCCAACTAAAGGAGAGGTAGCGTGACAAAAAGAAAATTTCCACGCACAACGACCAAACAACATAATGCACACTTGAAACAATTAGCGCGCCGGAAAAAGGACCAACAGTTAAAAAAAAGGTGGAAAATTGGAAAAATGGCTGTTACAGAGAATAGGCGCCAATTGCGGTGTCTATCAAAATTGAATGACAAGAACAATCGACGAGAGGTCACATTAATCGCGCCAACTGATGACGTCTAGGGAATTCAATGGCAAGTACACAGGAAGCACCAATTCATTTAAACCACTTCTTGGGTAACTTCTCCGGGAAGTTTCACACAATTTCTATATAAGGAAAACATGCGGGTAACAGAAGGGTTATTATGAAATTGAGAAAGCAGAAAGTGACATAATAGACGAAGCAGAGAGCGAGTTCCCAAGAGTCACAGAACTAACTAGCTTGGCAGAAACCGTCTTAACCACCATGGCGCCACCCAAGCTAGGTGCGCCGAGCCAGGCCTGTAGATGACCTCGAAGCAACCTTAGAGCACCACAACAACCATAGGGAATCAAACAAGAACCCAGCCAAACTATCGAATTCGTCAACTTGGATGAAATCCCTTTGCCCATTATGGAACTAGCGAGCCCCACACCTGTGGTGGAGGAAACCCAACAAACAACAACAATTTGCATGGACATTGATGTGTCGAAAGTGGGACAGAGCCAGGAGGCCAAGGACACAGGAAATCCTTCACTCCCTAAAAACTTGAAGAGGCTCTGAGGGTTAATGGGACGGTCCCAAACCAGACAGAAGCGACCATGCTAGAAATTTCACACACAACAACCCCGGAGAAACAACAAGAGGGTATAGTATAAGATGTCACCGACCGACCAGAGGCATATACAGAGGAAAGAACAATGGAGGTTGGAACCTCGAGC
>ML791542.1:262991-283282 GCA_009831015.1 Picea engelmannii
ACATTAGAATTACCTTTCTTATTGGTGTCTTGCAACTCTGTTGATTACGAATCCCGGATTGATAATTAATGAGTGCATTATACTAAACATATAACCAGCAGTAGCAGGGGGACCTCTAGCCGAAGAGGCTGAGAGAGTATTGAGACGGGTAGAGAGGAACCTTACCGTGCTTACTCCGACAGTCCCCATGGAGGAGATCAAGGATCTCCCACCGTCCGTGCAGAATCGTGTTGTTGGGGTACCACGAACCTGGGTCCATCTTTTTCAGCTTCTGGCTAACGTTGTTGTTCACTATGACAGGGCCCACGGGCCCCATCCTTAGCTTATACTAAACTTCTTATGTGTCGAGGGCACCTTTTGTATATTTTTTAGGGCATAAGCCTCGTGACTCTTTACTGGACACCTATTTTTTGAGGCGCTTGCGCCCACTTACGTACTCTAGTGATTTTTCGATATATATATGGATTTTTTTTTATATTTTTGTGTTTTATGGAATACACTTATTTACAAATGTATTTACATCTGCGTGTGTGCGCTTTTTCTTACATGTGTGCAAGATGCCAATCTAATATATGATTAGCTAGAGTATTTGTAACCTGATTCAATCTCCAAGGAACATGGATATATGTAATGTAATCAAAGCTTCATTCTAAGAGACATACCCTAAGGAACCATCAGTGTAGAGTAGGATCATGAATGTGATAGACTCCATTTAACTGAGACACAACCAGTTGAGCGTCTAAATAGACCCGGAGGTGAGAGATACCAAGCGACAAAGCGTCACGAAGCAACTCAATAACTATGTTGTATTCGGCATTTTTTGTGGTGTCACCTAAACAGATACCTCCTGAAGATAGCAACTGGCCCTGAGGTGTGAAAATGACCCAGGCTGCGGAGGCAAGCCTCCGAGTGCGTCGGCTAGCGTCATCCGTGAGCCCAACGAACACCTCTGATTCACTTGACATCTGCCACAGTGAAAAACATAACATAAAAAACGACATGTCCATAAAACCAAAAGAAAAAACTAAAAAGTAATAGTACAAAGACTATACATATGTTACAAAAATTCACCCGAGGCAAACTACCTATGAGTAATACTTCTTGAGGTAGAGCCCATTTCTAGGCTCCGCCAAAACATTTCCCTCAAATTCCACTAGACGATAAGCACCCTTTCTTAGAACCTCTTTTACGATGAAAGGTTTGAACCACATAGGTTTGAATTTGTCTGCCCCTAGGGGGTCCTTATCTTGGTCATAGACCAGGACAAGGTCACCTTCAGAGAAAATCCGAGGACAAACAAACCGATCATATTGACACTTGACTTTTTGTTTGTGAGCTTCGTTAGCTAAGGCTGCATCACGACGCTTCTCATTGAGCTTCTCGAGATATAATAAAAGCTCTTCAAGCGGTGAAGTGTCTGTCAATAACTGTACTACCAACTTTAAAGATGGGATCTGCCATTCTATGGGAAAGACTGCTTCCAGCCCGTAAATGAGTTGAAAAGGTGAGAAACTAGTTGTAGTATTAATGGATGTTTGGTAAGCCCATAATGTTGAGTATAACATCAAATTCCAATTTGACTTGGCCGAATTGATCGTTCACTATAGATTGGTCTTGAGAGATTTGTTTACAGCTTCCACCTGACCATTCACTTGGGGGTAGTAGGGTGATGAATGTTCTTTCCGCAACCCAATATTTGACATTAAGTCGGTCATCATTTTGTTCTGAAAGTGACTACCATGGTCAATGACAATCTTTCTCGGGACGTTGAACCTTGCTATTATATGTTTTAACAAAAAGAGAGTTGTTGTCTCCCCACCATCTCTAAACGTTGGCATAGCTTCGACCCACTTGGTGAAGTAGTCTACTGCCACGATGATATAGCGGTGCCCCCTTGTTGAAGGGGGGTTGCATGTAGTGTAATCAATCCGCCATTTAGTGAAGGGACCGACAGTAATAACGGGAAACATGGGAGCGGGGTCTACCCTCCTCTTCCGAGAGAAGATCTGACACAGGTGGCACTTCTTAAATGATTCAACACAATATTTGATTAATGTCGGCCAGAAGTAACTGGCTCGTAGAATATTTTGGGATGTTTCCAACCCAGACAAATGACCACCACATGCTCCCGTGTGGCAATCGTTAAGCACGATTTCTGCTTCTTCATGAGTGAGACATCGACGAAGGATGCAGTCTACACCTCGACGATACAAAGTGTCCTCAACTATGAGATAGTTCTTAACCTGATGGTGTATACAGTGACGCTCATCATGAGAAGTAAAGACGGGAAACTTCAAAGTCTAGAGATAGACAAGCAGATATCCATACCAAGGGTCGGAAGATGCGATCAAAAACATGTCTCCTTTGATAGGCGACTCGTCAGGTATAACATCACCTGATTCGACCGAAAGTTCCGATATGAGTTCCGCGAAGACCATTGACTTTTTGGATTTCGCCGAAATGAACTCTAAGACAAATTCCTGGAGGATAACAATCCATCGACTGATCTTTCTGTCGATGACACGTCGTCTCAATATGTATTGAAATGGATTCACAACATCAATGATGGTGGTCTTGCGAAACAATATGTAATGAAGGAACCGTTGGACAGCATGGAATGCTGCTAACGCAATTTTTTCAATGTGGGAATAATTGATTTCGGTCCAACCAGGCCTCGGCTCAGGTAATAAATCATGTATTCTGAGAGAAAATCATCCTCCTAAAGTAAGACCATATCGATGGTCGACTCCACAGCGGCCAAGTACAATAATAAATCTTTATTATAATTGGGTGGTCGAAGTAGAGTGGTTGATATGAGGGCGCATTTAAATGTTGCGAAAGAGCATTGAGCGGCTTCATCCCAATGAAAAGGAGCGTCCTTCTTCAATAAACGCATAAAACCCTTTGTGATCTCGGCATAGTTTGCGATGAAACGTCGTAAAAAGTTCGCTTTTCCCTGCAAACTTTGAAGCTGAGGGATGGTGCACGGGGGAGGCAACTGAACTATTGCCTAAACCTTTAGAGGATCGACCATGATCCCTATGGTCGAAACTATGAAACCTAGCAGATGACCCGATGTGACACAAAAACTTCACTTGTTTGGGTTCAAGCGGATTCGGTAGTACCGACACCGTTCAAGGATAAGTCAGAGGTGCGTCATATGATCAGCTCTCTTGCAAGATCGTGACGCTAAATCATCGAGATAAGCCTCGACTATGTGTTTGAGGTCATGGAAAGCAAAATACATGGCCCACTGAAACGTAGCTCCAGCATTTTTCAAACAAAAAGGAATCTTACGATAAGAGAATGTACCCCATGGACAAATGAAAGTGGTTTTGTGTTGGTCTTTGAGTTTAATCTGTATCTGATTGTATCTCGAAAAACCATCCATGAACAAAAAAACCTCGCAACCTGCGCATTCATCGACTATCTGGTCAATAAATGGCATGGGGAAATTATCTTTTGGGCAGGCCTTGTTCAGATCATGGAAGTCTGTACATACGTGAATCGTACCCTGTTTCTTATTGACCAGCATGGGATTTGACACCCATTGAGTCAATTGGATGGGGTAGATGAAACCAGATTTAAGTAGTTTCTCTACTTCATCCTTGATAGCTTCTGCTTTCCTAGGATTGATGGGATGAATCTTCTGCTGGACCGGCTTGACATCAGGATAAGTCATGATTTCATGTTCGACGATTCTTGGATCTATGCCTGGCATTTCCTCGTAAGACCAGGAAAACACGTCACAAAATTCTTTAAATAAATCTGTGTAGATTTGAATCTCCTTGGGGGAGAAATCCGCTAGGACAAAGATATTATCGACAATGCCAGGGGTTCTGGAGATGTCAATAGGTATAGTTTCAGCTATTGTTTCCATATTTCCTTCGGCGTAAACTGTTTTCATTGCTAAAGGATTGATAGGACAACCTTTATCTCCATTCATAGTCAGAGTGAATTCACCTGCTTCAATTCATCTTAACTCTGGGAGGAAATAAGATCTATGATGAAGATCATCCCAGGGTCTGTCTGGACTAGTCATTGCCTCAATAATCGCCTCGTCTAAGGGCAAGACTAAGTCTAAAGAATCTGTATCAACAAAAGAACCTTGAGCCCAAATAGTCTCGAGCACCAGATCTAACTCTTGTGTGGGAGTCAGATCGAGGTCGGAATAAGCTCGTTGAATTATCAAGTATGCAACTTCTGTCATGGCCAAAGGCATGTACATGCCATGGTGCTCTGTCCCTTCCATCTTAGTTGATGGGGAAGGAAGATTCCACAGATCGTTAAAGTACGTCGTGTGAAACGATGAGATTTGAAAGATTTTGGCCCAAGGCTGGTCGGGGTCAGCCTACATGTAATGGACATTTCCAGTCAGAGGCAGGTAATCAAAAGTACCCATCAAAGGTGGGCACAAACCAACCCCTACATTGATGATGTCGGGCTGAGGGTTATCAATCATCAGGACCGTGGAGACTCCCGATGAAGGGTCAGGACAAGAGAAGGATAACTAATCAATGGTCACGATCCGGCCCTCGTGTGGAAACAACAAGACCCAAAAAAAATTTGTGACCACAACTTGCATAGCATAGGTCCAACTCCTTCCTAACAAAAGATTGTAGTTGAGAGACGCATTGACCACTTCAACTTCGATGCACACGGTTTTTCCCCCTAACTGCACGGGGAAAGAGGGAATGATCCCATGTGGTCGAAAAGAATGACCGTCAAAAGATGTAAGAATATTAGGTGATGGAGACAAAACGGGTTGGCCTATGGACTTCCAACATGCCAAAGACATCACGCATGTCGAGGTGCCCTCATCCACCACTGTACGGAAAATATTCCGGGTAAAAATTTTCGTGGTGTAAGCCACTACTATCTGAAAAGCTACGTGGTAAGGAAGATGAGGTTTTAAGTCGGTTGTATCAAGCATGATCGTTCCTGGATTACAAGTCTCAGCATATCCCAGGACAACTAACAGAGCCTTTCTCTGGGAAGGGCAACTCTGGAGGACTTCCAAAGCGGACATCGCACAAGGGGTTTGTGATAAATCCTCCACCACAAAGTAGTTTTGGTCGGCCCATGCATTTGGATTGTGAGAATATTTTTTTAACGCACCTTTTGGGATGTGTGTCGTTGTTTCACCCAACGTCTTCTAAATCTGGAGAGGAAGAGGCAGGTTTTCAGCTTCTTTACTCTTCTCAAAGGTGCTTGGATTTCCGTAATCATGTGCTCTAGTCGATATATAGGCATCACCTTTCATCACATACACATTTGTGGATGAAGGATTACTTGAAGATGGAGGGGGTCCTTAACTACCCCCTTCCGCGCTCGAGGAGGCTTGAGTTAGATTTTCCCTGTGTGGAAACGGGTTCGTTAACACAGAAAGTTATTGTTGTGTCAATAACTTTTGGGCCTCTGCAAGTCGAGGGCATTGATGGGTCGGGTGGTCTTCCTTGCAAAGATTACAAGGATACTTTGACTTCTTCTTTTTAGTGTCGCCCCCGCCAGCATTATCTGTGGGTTTCTTATCCCCCTTACCCTTCTTTCATTGTTTTTTCTTTCCTTCAAGTTGTTGGGTGGCCTTTGGGTTTGTCATTTTCACACTGTGTACATCCAACTTTTGGGTAGGGGGAACAGCTGAACTGGTGGTTTGGTTGGCCGCTATCTGCTGTATCGAAAATTGTTGCAATTGATTTGACAATGGATCAGCAGGCTTTGTTTGTGTTGAACCAATAATTCCATCATCATGTGATCCAAACCTTTTTCTGGTTTTGTCAAGGATTGACCTCGGTCCATCTGGCAAAATCTTGTAGAGTAAACCAGACTGAGAGTAAATTAGCTCTAGTTGTTGAGCTCTCGTTATCGCGTCTTCCTTGGAAAACACTCCAGATTTTGAGATGTCTTTAGATAACTGGGGTACCAAAGACTTAAGGAACCATTCTAGAAGGAATTTTGGTGGGACTGGCACTTTTATCAAACTCTTCCGGCGTCTCCATTCTCAGATATGATCTCAGATATGGTCCTTTTTTTTCTACTCGAAATTGGCCAACAATTCAGTGTCGGCATTGTATCTCACATGTAATTGGAAATGATTCAAGAAATCCATTTCCAATTCGTCGAAGGAAGAGTATCATGAGTAGTCAAGCTCGATGTACCATTTCGCAGCACTCCCTATGAGAGTGCGTTGAAACAATCACAACTGAATAGAGTTGTCTCTTAACGAGTTGGACGAGCACCATAAGTGGAAGGTAGTCACATGATCACCAGGATATTCATTAGGCTTGGCCTTGAACTTTGTAATGTCTGAAGGCAACTTGGTCGGCATAGGAGGCCAACTTGAATCATGACAGATGGGGTCATTTAAAATCCTTGTCAAATCTGGCAAGTGCAGGGTTTCCAAAAACGGTAGTTTGGGTTGTGGATTGTAGCCAGGGAAAAAGGAGCCTAGAGTTTGACTGGCACCAGGTTGCCAGGAAAATTTAGGTTGTTGGCCAGATCTCTGGTAATAACCATGGTCGTGACCCGCGTTCAGATTATGTGCTTGTTGAGGCATCATCGGTTGGTTCCCGTAATAGGACGTAAAGGTCTGGTCTTGTGCCGCATTCCAAGGATTTTGGGAGGGGTTGCCCCCTGTCGATCCGACAGGCATATGCGTTGGGCCTTGCCCGGGGTTCCACTGGGTATGGAAGGGGTTTCCCTCGATTGACATCCCTGGCAAGGGGACTCATCCCTGCCATGGATTCCAAGGTCCTTGTGAGGAAGGAATTCCTAAGTGTGCCCCCTATGCAGGAACAGTACCCTGTACAGAATGTGGTTTTCCATAATTGGGGTTGCCCCCGACCGAAATGGTAGCTGAAGAGAAAGCGTTGTTACCAAATGTGTCAAACAAAGAGAAAGGTTTCGAACCAACTAGCATGTTATAAGGAGGGAGTGCTTGACTACCCGCTCCAAACAATTTTACGTTAGGCCCGGCGGAGTGTTGAGGAACACCGCCGAGCGAGGGGGACAAAGGGGGTATATGACCCCCGCCATAAGCGAAAGCGATAAAGGGGGCGGAAGTGCCCCCCATAGTTCCTTGCAAAGGAGTTTTGGAACTCCCTGCCCCCAGACCTAAAGTCTGTAGAGTGGAGGAGGAAAGTACAGTACTCGTACCGAAGCCAAGCATCCTGTATGAGAACGGAGGGCCTGTCGCGTTCTAAGCAAACAGAGCAGTGATTGTTGCCATAGATGGAATTAGACCATTGCCCAAGGTAGAAGTAGTTGAGACCATATTGGCCCAGACTGGCGATGGTTGGTTAGGAGGTGGAACACCCCCAGTAGTGACAGTCGTGAAGGAAATATGAGTAATCCCTGAAAAAGTAGTAGTGTTTTCTTCCATTGTTTCTTGTGACACTACCTGACACTCGTAAGGTAGAACCTGTACGATGATGGGTGCTCATAGATCAGTGATGGGAGGGTTATACGGACCAATATCTTCTTCTCCAAGTTCAAAAATGATTGGTTCCTCCAGAATCAAATGTTCTCCTTTCGAAGATGGGTCGGGCACAGTTTCCTATAACCCAGTTGTCTCAAAAGACCCTTGATGGTCTAATTTTCGCCTTAGCGGTGGTGGGGAGGGTTTGAGGTCAACTGGCAGCAAGCCCAAAAGCCTTCACGACTAGCGGAACTCATGATCCTCCATAGTGTGAGAATATCAAAGACACACTAGAGAAATCTATAATCGTTTGAAAACCAGCATGCACTAGAAAAAGTACCTATGAGATAAAACAAGCAGTCACTAGCTAGTTGGAAGAACAGTTACAACAACCAACACTAGAGAAAATTACCAGTGCAAGTGCAACTTGAATATGGAAGCACCCTCCGGGTATACTCTACAAAGCATGGCCTGATGTCTGTCCTAGGTACCGCGGTATACCCCCGCAGTCACCTGTGTAAGTCACTAGAAAGATAGGCAAATAGGTTTTCAACGCACAAACAGTCACCATGCGGGTATAGTCGATAGTCGGGTGGACCGCAATGAGCAGGATATCAAGCCCGAAACCTATAAAGGGTATCAAAATCAAGTGTTTTGGAAGATGACTAAGGACCTCGAATGGATTTGAGACCCAGGAAGCTCCGTGGCAAATGCAATCAACAGAATCCCAACACAAGCCTTCTATATGTGTTCCCCACTACGCTTGGTCCAGCTTTGGAGGGGTTATCTCCGCTACCTTTCCTTACACAACCTCATTTTTAGCCCCTGTGTTAAAGGGGGGTCCCGAATAACTTTCACAATACTGAACTTTTGACACTCCCTAGCACAGACTCTTATATTTGTTTTAGTAGCCTTGAAGAGTTTCCTCTCCAATCCTAAATCAAGGCTCTAGCCTAGACTAGTTGATGGACCCTACAAACATAAAGTCTAGTTGATTTTAATTAATCGCTAATTTTAGTGGTTGTCTTAAGTCAAAGGGAACGAAAAATGAAACCAGTGATGTTTTTTAGAGACAAAAGAGAAGAGCATATATTGAAAATAAATTACTTCTTCACAAATTCAAATTTGCACATTCAAACTCTTTAACCAACTTTTCAAACTTTTTTTTCGAATATCTTTTAACAGAAAACTCAAAACAAGCTTTCACTCAACTACAAGCTACTTATTGTCCTAAGTCGACAGCCAAGAACTTACGAAAACAATATTTTTCCTGATGATTAATGCAAACAACCAACTACTTAACCAAACCAACAATTAAAAGATTTTTTTTTATTGTTTAATGCTTAAGAAGCAAAAAAGGAAAAATGACGACAAGTAAAGACCAAGAGATGACTTATGGCCTAAGTTCAGATTTCAAAGAGTTGCTAGCAATAACACACAAGCTAATTGAAGTAGACTCTCAAACTTGTCTAAAAACCCTATTATTGAAAAACAGAGGAAAAAATTTTAATGAAAAAGAAAGTTATGCTGTAATAAAACCTCAGCTACAGACTGCTATGACAGAGACCCAGACTAGATCAAGAAAATCCCTGAGAGGTGTGACTCCTGACAGGGAAGAGGATGACTACCTCTTCTTAAAAAAAAAAAAAATCTCAACAGGTACGCTACTGACAGTTCAACAGCCAGTGTATGTACGTGGGTTGTGCAAGGTCAAGGCATGTGTGCACACGTGCAATCCCACTACAGGCCGCGTGCACCTCTGCAACTCCTCAAAAAAATGAAAACAAGAAATCAAGCACTGGCATGGAGCACTGGTACTGAGAACCAGGATCTCTTGAAGACATAGAAACTTACTTTGACAGAAAAATATGCAAGGAAAAATATAATATGAGGTTATACCTAGGCTATAGACTGCAACAACAGAGACTAGAACTAGATCTAGAAAACCCCTGAGAAGGATCACTTCTGATAGGGAAGAAGATGACTACCTCTCTTTAAAAAAAAAAATCTGGACTCAGACATGCTAATGATCCTTCAGCAGCCAGCGTATGTACGTGGGTTGTGTGAAGTCAGGGCGCGTGCATACATGTGCAGGCCTTATACAGACCACGTATGCCTCTATAGTTTCCCAGAAAAGAAAAAAAAGTTAAGCAAAGAAATTAGGGAGTATTGTTATGGAAGACCAGAATCCCTACTAGCTCAGACTCTTGCAGAAACTCAGAAAAAAGGTAATAAAACCAATTTTAAAAACCCAAAAAAGTATCCCCAAAAACCCTAGAGATATCCCCAGTATGGTCTCCAATTTTTTTGTGGGTGGGAAATCCCCCTACAGACTAGCATTAAGGGTTCTGTAATGCATGCATAAATGACCTAAAGTCTCCTACTTTTTACCATCATCCCAATTATAAACTCCATTATTCATATGTAAATATAAGGTTAAAAGATCAAGTTATTGTACCTTAGTTTCCGTGTTTGATGTTGATCCTTTAACGTTCGGTCTCTCCTTGAGTGAAAATCTCCTCCCAAAGTTGACCTACATTCATAAATAGACAAACAAAGAACTCTGAACATGCATACGATCTATGAACTAATGTATTAGAGATTTTATCAAAATATAATCAATATTACACATTAAAAACCTCATATGGCAGGACGGGAAAAGTACTTATTTTTATTAATCTCACAAGAGAACCTTACAATAGTGAGATCGACCACTGCTCCTTGAATCTGGTCCTGGGCTCCTCTTCAACTCTGCTCCAACTTCTTTTGTATATGCTTCTCTTCACACACTAGTTGCAAAAGGTTGGGGCAAAGGGAATGCAAAATCGGGTAGAGTTTCTTTACAATTATTTTCCTCCTTCCAAATGGGACCCCTACCCCTTCTTTTATAGGCTATAAAGGGCTAGGTATTTGGTCAAGTGACTGGCTATGGGTGGTCAAATGGTTTAGGTAACTTACCCAAAATTGTGAGTTTCGTCTGCAACTTTCCACTTTTCGTGCTTTTGTAGGTATACGCGGGTTGTAGTGGGTCAGCTAGCGTATACACGCGTGCAGTAGTGGAGCAGGGCACGTGTTCCTTCAAAAAGGGTGTTTTTAAGAAGAGTTGTTCAGTAATGGCTTGGCAAAAGATGTAAAATGAGATGGCCTGGTGCCAGGTAAGCATATCTGGTGCAAATTAGGGTTATAACACTCATCATCAATGATAGCATCCTCAAAGATGTTTATATTGGTGAGGAACTTAGTGATATGTTCATCATCTTTGAACACCCTCTTGTTGGTGATGTTATATGGTACTAAGTGATTAAAAATGAGTTCAATAGAGAAACCAATATTCAACGAGGTAAATCTCAAAGTTGCATTAGCTAGAGTGTCTATAGAAACATTTTTCAAGCAAGGAATAGAAGTATTATTAAATTCTTCAAAATTATCAATTAACTTCCAAACCTCTTGTTGGTGACCTTTTAAATGCAATGATAGTGTATGACTTTTTTAACTATCTGACAATGATTTCCATGTCACCAAAAACTTTCAAGTATTACCCCTTGAGGGAAATGGATTTATTCAAACCTTGAACCAAAACTTCGTATTCAACTATGTTGTTGGTGCACTCAAACTCTAATCAATGGGAGATTGGCGTCTTCTATTTGTGCGGATAAAATTAAAATACAACCTACCCCAGTTGCCTCTTGTAACCTAGAGCTACCAAAAAAAGTTCCAATTGTTAGTACCTAAGTCTATGTCAGTTGAACTAGTGCTAGATAATTCTACTATTATACAGTCATTAGCGTCAATTAGAGTGCATGAATCAATTCATATTGTGTGTCAGGTTCAAGGGTTGATTTTTGAACTACATAATAGCCACGGTCAGTGTCCAACAAATAATTGTCTTACACTAAATGAGAAAATTCGATAGGTTCATTTTGAACTTCCAACTCTGTAACAATATGTTTCATGTGGGATTCCATGTCCACCTTGATTTGATTCATTTTTCCCTTGTATGGCATCCAAAAGTGAGATGTATGGTGGAAAAGTAATCATACAACTTATACAACCAATATCTAATCAGTAGTAAACCATAAGTTTCAGGAATGTCGACGACAACAATGTCAATAACTTGATAGACCCTCAGGTATAACCCATAACTTGGTAATCATGACATCTTTCAATTCACCCATAACCTTTATGTCATACCTATCTAACTGATAATCTTGGTTGTACAATTAGAGGGAACTTCATTTCTTCTTTGATAAATAGAGTAAGGCATCACTTTAGAGTATGCTCTTGAATCTACTAAATAGTTATGCACATTATAGTTGTAGATTTCAAAGTCAATAAGAATGAGGGTGTTTAGGATTTTGAATGTGTGCATATATTGGCTACATTAATGGTAGCCTTATGTGCTACTTTATCCTCTTATTTGTTTTCAATTTTTTGTTTACTTTTCAATGGGTTTGTGTTGATTTTTAGATGTGGCAATGGATGTATGCTATGAATTAGGAATATATTTAAAGGTATTCAAAAGTAAATATCTTTGTTTCAGTAAGGTACATATGCCATACATGGAAATATTAGCTTTGGTTTTCTTCATGTATTTAATGGCACTTGATGCATGGATAAACTATTCATTTAGGTCGTGCTAGCTTGGGAAGCACTGGTAGAATATTTGGATTGAGGGGCAGTAATGTTACACTGGGTCTGAGTGGGGGGTGTGACCTTCCTGAATGCTCGAGTTGGTCTAGCAGGAAGAGTAGCATTTGGCACATGTCCCTTACTTCTTAAATTGTAATTCTTTGGGGTAGGTTGGGTGGCCTATAAATCTCCTACTGATACCTCTCCTAATACATCATTATCAAAGTATATTTCCTAGTGCCAAAGGAAGATGGTAGTTTCTCCAGTTGTATCCCCTTATTCAAAAATTTCCTCAACCTCAGCTTCTTGGACCAATTTATCAAAGAGATACTATTGATCAAGTGGTTGGTTTATAACCAGATTCATACAGTCGATCCACTCGAGACAATTCTTTTCAGAATGATTATCTTGATGGTAGGTATAGAAGTTGTCCATCCCCACCTCCTATATATTCAAATTTAGATTTGAAGGTTATGGGTGTTTGTGCTAGTTGTTGTGTTTTCTATGGAAAGTTCTAAATGGTTTGTGATTGGATGTTCCTTATCCATAATTATTTTTAAGGTCAACCATTTCACTAGATAGCTTCTTTACCAACTTAATTACACCTTCTAAATCAATGGGTTCATTTTATGCACGCTTGGTCAATAATAGAGGTTTATTGTCTACAATCATGGTTTTACTATGTTCTCCTACTGGGTTCCCTAATAGGTTGAGAATTTTCTTCTCCACCTTCTTGGCTTCCTCGAAATTCTCTACTAGACGGTTCTTACTAGTCCTCTTGATGCACATGGTAATATATGCATGCAAGGAAAATGTGTAATATTCTACCACTACTCCCTTGGTTGGTTGCGAATTAATAGGGAATTTATTCCAAATAGTGGTGAAGTGTTGGTTGAAGTCTTTGATTCTCTCTTTCTTCTCAATTTTAATGCCTATTATCTCTTTTTAAAAAGTAGATGGATTTTTCTCTTCACCAAATGTACTAACAAACTCTTTCTCAGAATCATCCTAGCTCATAATGGATCATGCTAGTAAGTTATAATACCAAGTAGATGTGTTGTTCTCAAAGGTGTAGGGAAATAGTTTTCAAAACAAATCTTCACATTCAATGTTCATTAACCTTACTACAAGGTAGAAGTTCTTTACATGATCCTTGGGAACACATGGCTTGTCCAGATTAAAATTGAGTAAGATTCTCTCAGGGTGGTTGGGAAAATCATGTAGTTGTGCTCCAGAGTTTAAGGCACCTTATGAAATCCAATATTGTTTGCAAGGTTGGTTACCAACAATTTGATAATCTATCGGATGATTCAATATCTCTTGGGTTGTTTTGTTCATTTCAAGCTCAAGGGATTGGAATGTGTAGAATGAGGTGAAGTTGGAGGCAAAGGTGGGATTTGGTCTAAATGTTAGAGAATATCTTGCAAAGCAAGTTCTACCAAGTCTTCCACATAATTGATTAGGACATCATGCAGAGTTTGGATACAAATATTACAGGATGGCCCTCGTCTAGGAAATTGAGGTGCTACATGCAGCTCCCTGATCTTATGAGTGAATTCCTAAGTGAGGAAACATAAAGTATGGACTTAATGTTTAGGAACAATGTAGAGTTATTCAAGAGGTGACTTGGGGGTTTTTTAAATGGGAAAGGTGTCTTCAAAAACAGTTTTTAACTCAGTATTGTCACCTCTAGTAAGGAAATTACTAGGTTGAGTTTCATAGGTTGAAGGTTCAGAGACTTGACCATGTGATAATCAAGTATTTATACTAGCCATACAACTCAAGCCCTCCTTCTAGTGATAGTTTCTTTTGACGTGGGAAAAGTACCCTTCAATAGATAAGGAGTGCTCCCATGTATGAAGCCCCAATTAGACCTCACACTGTTTGGGATAGGATACCCATCAATATTTTCGCCCAATAGCCATTACTTAAAATAAATTGCGTTGGTGATGAAATGTGGGATGCAAAATACAATATATGATTATTCTATGTGCAAAAAGTAAAGTATTCTACACTATCCTAGCTAGAAGAAAAATAAAGTAAGCAAATTGAAGATTGTTTACAAACCCATGCGTGTACTTTAGAAATAGATAGTTGTTAGAGAAAAAGTAGAGACACATAAACATGAATGATAAACGTAAATAGAGTTGCCTATAATGACAAACGATTCATGACCATCTATCTACCATCTTAGAACAATAAATATCACATGGGAAACATGAGTGTAATAGCCATAAATTTCACTAAAGAATAGTTGACATATGAGCAATATAGCCTTACAGTAATGTAAATGATAGCACTAACACTGGAACTAGTTCACAGAGAATCCATCACACAACACCATTGCTCCTCTTCAAAAAATGACCCTAAAGGCTTCTCCTCATTAAATGTTTTGAATTAGTTCTCCAAATTACAAAAAGAAAGATTCCTTCATACAAGGTGCTTATTGACATATATAGTCTATAGATTACAATTGTTTCTTGGGACTTCTTGCATTCCCTTTTATAGTTACAACCCATCAACTTCTCTTATTTTTTCCTTTTCCTACAACTTTATAAAACTATACATTATTTTCAAGAAACTACAATCGGCCTTGTTCTTTGTCTTTAATCTATGCCTCTCAAACCTCATGTTGGGAAGATATCCCTAATACTCACCTAAAAATGAGTTGTTCTAGATAGACTTCATAAGATAATACATCTCTAGACTTAGGACCCGTCTCTCTTTTTAGAGTGCTCAAAAAGGAATTGATCAAATTTATATCTCTGGAGAGCCCAACTACATGCTCTTTTAATATGTGTTCAGTGATTCTAGTCACCATTCCAATTACAATTCCTCTAGTATTGGCGTGGTCTTATAACTCTACGAAAACTTTGTATATGGGCCTTGGCGCACCCATATCTCCAAGTTGTGGTAGCTTCCATAATTCAATCTCTTTCTTAATGGCTATATACAAACACTTACAATTGATAATTGATGCATATATATCCTTTTCAAGTGTAGTGCATGTTGCCTAGTATTTTTCTAGAAATGCATAGTTGAAATGGTTCTCTCTTCCTGTTATTTTTGGAAAGTTTGCAGGTGTATTTTGATTTTTATGTAGCCACTTATTTAGCTTTTCCATAGTGATATGAACTTTGTACAGCAACACTTTCTTGTTTAATAATGCAAGAAATTGTGTAGACAAGTCTTGTTATTCTTTCAAACTTGCATAATTTTTCCTTATTTTTGTTCCAAGCTCCTCTTACAATTCAAAGGCATCGACTCTGAATTTTGTGATACGGGTCTTGTCACCTTAGTAGTGTTTTACTTCTTGCTCCATGTCTTAGATTGTTTCTTTTTACTCATCAATATCTTGATCCATATTCTTGATATTTAGATTTGAGGATTGTGAAAAAGCCACCCCAGTTGATACCATAACTATGGGATCTCTCCTAGTGTTTGCTACAACCAAGGTTTTTGTGGTTACCATGAGTGTCAGCACTCTTGGTGATTTCATCTTCTTATGGGATTTCTTCACAATCATGACCATCATTTTTTTGAAAATTAATGAGTCTAGGTTGGCTACTCTATCTAAATAGGAAGGGGTGAATGCACATTATCCAATCTCTTTGAGTGGGAAGTGGCATCCTATCATTGTGGTGCCTAGAGTGTTGAGAGAGTTTTTTGAAGGGCTAGAGTTCATTGGATCTATGTTTTGTGCCTCTTCTTATTTTTTCTTATCCTCATCTTTCATGAGTCTCTTTTCTTCTTCTGTCCTAAGCTTTTCTTCTTCTTACTTTCTCAATCTTTATTGTTCTTTCTCCATTTTCTTCCTCTCTTATTCTTCTTGTTTCTTCTTTTTTTCTTCTTTTCATGCTTGTTAAATCCTCAATGCCTCAACTTCCTTCTCTACTATTGCTTTAGTTGCAACTTCCCTTTCCAAAATCTCCTTCTCTAGTTTGTCTTTTTTGGCTTGGAGACACTCCCCATTTTGAAAATAACTTCATCAATAGATATAACTCTTCTATAGAGATCTTCCTCCTACAAAACCTCATTTTAGTATGGCCCCATGTACTTACATATTTTAAAATGCTAGATGATGACATCCGTTGGGTCATGTCCTCATAATATTCCCTCTGCAAAAAGGAAGCTTTCTAGGATCTTTGTTTTTGCCAATGCCTCCTTGATATCTTTAAATTGTAGGACCCCACATAGAATGGTAGTGAAATCCAAGAGTATTTCTTATCTCAGGACAAATCCACTCTAACTCCATGCATGAGTGCTTGATAGGAAATTTCTTGGAGGGATAATATGTCCAGTACGAACTTGGAAAGAAGATGAGCAGTTTTTCTGGCTATGAAGACTCTAATATATGCCCCACTCTCGGTGACATATCAGTCACCCACCCCACTAACAACCTACATTACTTTATCTTAAATGTAATCAGTTAGTGCACATAACAACGATTGATATAGGGTAACTATGAATTGCTCACATATTCTAGTGTAATGGATCTGATACTTGTGTCCCCACAGATTCTGGCAAAAAATATTGTTGGGAGCAAGCCTATTTTGAGTAAATACCCAATTTTGGTAAGGTAAGGCCCAATTTTTTAGAATAACAGTTGGTGGGAAAAGAAGCACGTGCAAGGGAAAGCTGCATGCAAAGGAGAAAAGCATGCAAGGTGCACAAGCAGGAAAACCTAACCATTTTATGGTTAGGATTTTGGTAAGATATTGTAACAGCTAATAAGCTTGTAAAGTAGTATAAATAAGAACCTAGGAGGTCTAGGTCAGGCAGTCGGAGTGATGTTTGTTGTTCGAAGTATGTTCCAAGTTAATTATGAATTGTAAGAAATTGTTGTGGTACCCTTTTTGTAAGTTGTTGATTTGTAGAAGAGTCAGGTAGTGTTGGATTTTACTCTTCTACTTTATCATTCATCTACTTTGATCCTATATTACTATCATAGATTGACCCAGGTTCATATTTAGAAAGCTCCCAACAAAATCCCTCTAAAACTATCGGCCCTTCTGGTAAACCAGAAGGCCACGCAGCACATAGACTGTACTGCACAGTCTCACCCGAGATAGCTCTATGGGTGGCTGCAATACTCTAGTGTTTGCAACTTGGGAATGAGTGGATATTTGTGGTTGCATATTGTGATCTTTATTTATTCATTCTAACATATGATTATTGCATTCATTATATTCATGCATGTTAAATATCATATCTAACTAGTTACTTCATTCATTCATCTACCATTCAACACTTAACAACAATAGGGACACATACATTCAATCACATAACACAGGTGTTACTGTGGTTCACCCCCTCCTGGGCTACGTCCACAAAGATCTGGATCTCAGGCTCTTTACTATGATTTAGTAATATATCATGTCATGCGTGCTTACAATATTGGATCTTACACTCTCAACAGGCTCCTCGATCCCTGTGAGGTTGACTAGATCACACCGGGCTCCTCAACCTATGATATAACCCTCGGGATCGAGTCGCTCATTGTTTCTCTAGCTCACCAGCTTACAGAATAGTACAGTTCTTACAACTCTTACACTTCCATATTCTCCCTTTGTCCTTCTCTCTTTTCCTTTTTCTGCCACCCCTCGTTCTCTCTTTTATCCTCTAAGTACTACTTATTTATATTCCTGGTTCATCATCCATTACAATACATCACAAAAACCCTAACCCTAGTGTCGTTAGGTCTTCCTTGCATGCGCGCCTCACACGTGTTCCTTTTCCTTCCAACTGTCCTTTCTTCTTTTCATTCTTCTCTTCCCAAAAATATCATTTTCCCTTGACTGGTTCTGCGTCCAACAGGCCCCCAACACTGACATGTGGCTCGTCCTGAGACACCTAAGCTTTGTGCGCTTCTTCAATAGCTCCTGCAAGAGTATGGAACTTGTCTGTGAGTTCCCTTGCTTGTGTTTGAGCCTGTGTGGTCTTTTCTCTAAGTGCATCCAATACTTGTGTTGTAATCTCCTCATTGATCATTTATGCACATTGTGCCTCAGTTTGTTCCATGTTCTTATTTTCCTCCCCTGCCTGCGCAAATACTTCTGCTACTAGCTCTTGGAGAGGTTCCATTTGAGCTTGTCGATCCTTCTTTTTTGTCTGCGCAGCTATGAGCTCTGCTTGCAAATTCTTCATGTCTTGTACTCCTTTGAGGCGCTCAATGATCTTCATCATTTTCTACCTTTGCTTGGGGTCCTAGATAGCTTCCCTTATCTTTTCCTCTTTTTGGTCCCACTGTTAGACCTTTTGATCCTCCTCCAACTTTGTCCATAGCTATGTTTCTCTATCGAACAACTCGACAGTTGCGTTGACTTGTCATTTTGATTCCTCCATCTACCCTGATTCTTCCTGCTTCTTTTGTTGCTTCACCTCTGGGAGAGTGGTAGGGATGAGTTTTTCCCAAAGGTTCTCAATCCCCTGCATGTATTAATCAATTGTTTGCACAATATTATCAATTTTTTGCTTTGTCATGGGCTCTACTATTTGCGTGCTTCTTGGAATTATGTCATAGGCTACAGCCAATCCCTGCTCAAGCCTATCTGTACGATATTTCTCGTATTTGGTCCTAATCTTGAATTTCTCAAGCACCAACTCCAACTCTTCTATGTTTTCCTTCGTGTGTTGCAACTATGTTGCGTTTGTGCGTGCGTGCAAATGTACCTCATGCGTGACGCTAACTTGCAGTTTATATAGCACCTTGGTTGGTATCCACCCCATTACCAACTTTATTTGCACCAGGTATTTCAAGGGTGTCTATCCTACAATCACATCCATGCATAGCATGTTGGGTGTAATGTGAAATTCGATCTCACCTGTGCTATCATCTGGATCATATTCTGCTCGCTCGGTGCAGCTTTGGCTCCTGCTTCTGATGCTGCGGGGAATGACTATGTTCCTCTGCCCGCCCTCTACATTTCTGTGATATGTTCTAGGAGTTGCCTCATGTCGGACAAATCACCATGAATCTGGTCCCTTTGGTGTTGGGCTTCTTCAAACTCCTCTGCTACTCAGTCCTGAACTCTTTCGGCCATGAGGGTCACGTCATCCTCAATGATTGTATACTTTGGAGGTTTCTTGTGCACCTTGGCCTTCTTGTGCACACCCCCAGTGTGTATGATCGACTTCTTGGTTTGGCCTTGTTCCTATTGGGTAGCACTTGACGTGGTCCCATGTGTTGTCTCAGCCTCTTTTTCATGTTCCTGCAGTGCCTGGGAGGTGTGTTTTTTCCCCGCCTGGGTACCTTTCTTTGGCGCACCCCCTTTCTTTTGTTATGTCAGCTTCTGACTTGGATTTGGCTTCTTAGGTGTCATTTTATCTTCAGCAGGTGTCTGTTCTTTCCATGTATCATCCTCCTTGTCCATGGGCATCTCTTGAATTAGAACTGGAACTCTCCATTCATCTTGCTAATCCTTGATTTCCATCTCTACATCCTCTTCTTTGATGCAGTATCGCAGTTGTAGCCATTCCTTCAAGGGATCCCTTCATGCTTGGATCCAGACAGTATGCCTGGTCGCTTTGAATTTGGCGATGTCCTGATATTGCGTGACCACTTCTGGAGTAATCCACCAAGTATTGGCAATTCTCTCTTGAAGGTCGTTGTAATAACCCACAAACATGTCTACATTTGCACTTCTGATTTTGGAGTCCGAAGTGCTCCCCAGCGATATGTATCGCATTGCATAGAAATGAGTGGTCCACTCACAAAATTATGTGTACTTGGGCTCCCTGCATCTAATCGGGGCGATCAAGATGACTAGCCAAGAGTAGTGAAGCTATGTCCCCAGGTCCTGTGCATCTTTGAAGTCCTCAAGAAATAGGTTTAATAAATACGGGGCCCAGCTAAGAATAGTGCCCTCCGCGCATTGTGTTGGAGCTGCGACGACCCCGCTAGGGACTTCCTCCTTGTGTCACTTTCTAAGAAACTTTCACACCATGAGTTTGGTGTCCAACCTTGTTGTTGCATCACTGATGTGTTTGATAATGATTATGTGTGGCCCTCTTTCTGTGCCATATGTCTTCTTCATCTCCTCCACCAGTTCCTTCTCCTTTTCCTTGTCATTGAGGAACTACGCGGGACTCTCCCCCGATATGGAAGCCCTATAATAAAAGAAATGAGATCTACGTCTATCGAGACAGGATATTCCACCCATGGGTACCTTATGTGGGTAACTATCATTAGTTGCTTGACGCATTTATTAACGTTGCGACCCCTTCCAAAATGTGGGATATCCAA
>ML791543.1:0-12452 GCA_009831015.1 Picea engelmannii
TAAAGTTTGAAATACCCCGCGCGGTTACATTTTGTAATGGTCACATGTAACAGTTATATTAAATATAACCGTGTTCCAATTAGAACATTCCCCCGCGCGCTCCTTTTACCAACGGGCGTGGTCACCTGGCATACAATGGAACCGAGAGCTATAACACACCACCCACGCGCGCTCTGTTTGAAACGGGAACGGTCATATGTATTATACAATGGAACCGTGTTCCAATGAACTATACCCCGCGCGCATTTTTTTAACCTGGCATACATATATATATAATAATACAATGTAATACATTGCACCATGTAATGTATAACGCGCCAATATATAAATCTGTGGGCTATCACGAAAAACCTCCGTGCAAATACCATTTCATGTGTTGGTCATATGTCAAAGGATACGACCGGGGCTCCAACCATAACACAAACCCGTGTCCCATTCATAAATAACAAACGCGCTTTTCATTGCAAATAAATTCACTAGCCCGTGTGGTAAGGGCGTGGGGCTTTCTTGCAATCGACCCATGTTCAAATCCTGTCGGCTCTTATCTTTTGCACGTAATAAAAAGAAATGAGTTTTAAATATAACCATAGAGCTTCCGCCCGCCAAAGTTTTTAATTAATACTATATATATATATATATTGAAGTTACAACTATATATATATATATTGAAGCTACGTGGCAGCCAACGCGCCCACCACAATTTGATTTTAAAAAAAAAACCATTTCAATGAAGTTTTCATTTCAATTTTTTTTTAATTTTTTTTCTTTTTATAATTTCATTATATTTTTATATTTTTTTTTATTTTTATAATGAAATTAGAAATTTCTGACTGAGATAACTTTCTCATGCAGAGTCGGTTTTGCATGCCGTTCGCGCCAGCAGGTTCGTATCGACGAGACCTATCCCGTCGTTTCAACATCAACCATTTCTGAGCAAGTTCAATTTTGAGCATTTTTATGACACTTGGTCCTGAGCTCCTGATCAATCCTGCTCTCGGTACTCTATGTCTAGGACCTATGGGCCTTGAGACATGATCTCCTATTTATCCCTAGAAATCGGGGATAACAGGTCACATACGTTTTTTTTTTTCGATCAAACATGGGGCCATGAAAGGTTTTTGGGGTGTAGCCATACAAGGAGGTAAGGGAAATATGATTGGTCGTACAAGTGGTGCATAAGGGATTACAAGAAGTTTAATGAATGACCGTGGGTGAGATCATGCAATTGATAATGTGTATCAAAGGAGAATCTAGTCAAGGGAACATTGTCCTCAAGAGTATATTGTCCTTAACGGTGATAGTGGTGATGGTTCTATTCAAGCTATGATACATTCTTTGAGTGCTATGTTTGTTGGTTTTGAGAATGCCTCTTTGAAGAAACCCATAGAGGAGTGTTCGCCTCTAACAATGGGTAATGTGGTCAATATGTAGAAGAAGCTTGGGAGCTTGAACATGAATGTGGTGATCAGTCCAAAGCTAGTAGTAGAACCTTTGTGCCCTGAGGGCATGTCCCCTTGTGGGGATGGATTAGGGATTGTCAATGGGTAATGTGGGAGATATTTAGAAGAATCGTGGGAGCTTGAACATGAGTGGTGATCAGTCCAAATTCAGTAGTAGAACCTTTTTGCCTCGAGGGCATGTCCCCTTGTGGGGATGGATAAGGGCTTGTCATTCCATTTGGGGATTTTTCCTTGGTGATTATGGGCGAGAACCTAGTGATGAGGGATGGTTAATTGGATGTCGAAGATAAGAAAATAACTCCTATAGTGGAGCCTCTAGTTGAGGATATAGGGGTTCCCTCTTAGCCTTTAGTAAAAAAGGATATCATTCCCCCTCTGGATCCCGACAAGTTCAACCTTTTCTTGGTAGACAACAAATATTGTTGAGATCCCTTTCTTCTTGAGTCATGGTTGAGATCTTTGGAGGTTTAGTTGGTGAAGCAAATTTTGGAGGACCATTTGGAGACATGTGAGAAAATAATAATTCTCATATTTTTCACAAAATTTGAATCACCAAAGTTAAATATTGCAATCAAAAGTTATGTACCTTTCAAACCCTAATTGGGAGAATGTATGGATGGTTGACCTTTGTCCTAATATATCTCTGAAATTTGAGCTCTTGTGAGTTTGAAATTTTGGCTTGTAGTACTTTGATATGACTTATTAAACTCTTGAAAATTTCACTATATTAACCTTCACTAATAAAAAGTTATAACAAAAATACCAAAATGACTTGTTTGAGACTAATTGCAGGATTAGTCAAAAAACCCAACTTCCACAAAATATATCTCACAAATTATCATGATTAAAAGTCTGGAAACTTTTCCACATGTAACTCACTGTGTCTCCTTGGGATTCTGAAAATTCCAGAGTTTGAAACTTCAATGAAATTGTTTTATAGAGAAAATAAAAAGATGACTCGTTTGAGACTAATTTCAAGACTAGACATAAACCCGAACTTCCACAGAAGATATCTCTGAAACTATAATGAATCAGCACCTAGAATTTTGACCACCTATTCTTCACTATTTTTTCTTGGTCTCCTAAAAATTTCATTATATGAAACTTCCCAGAAAAAATTTATATAGAAAATTTCAATATGTATTGATCAAAGAAGAAAATCCCTAGGATCATATGCTCTGATACCAAATGTTATGAAAAAATGCCTTGATAATGATAAAAACTCAATGAATCATAGGGAAATCTCCTTTATAATACATTCCATGTACAAGACAAGACAAGATGATCCTAAGACTAGGTCTCCTTGGTATATATATATATATATATATATATGAGACAAAGGGTACAATTATAATAACATGGGGCTTTGTCTAGGGCTTAACATCACCCTCCATCCTAAGTATCTCCATGTGACTTTCCCACCATGTTTGGGCATGGCCCTCTAACTTGAATAAAGCAAATGAAACTTTTTCTCTTCTCCTATGTTATGAACACTAAATTAAACTTGTAATTGTTGCAACCATTGATTTAATTTTACAACATCAATATCACCTTGGTAGGGTTTAATGTCCACTTTAAATGGAGATTGTCAAGAAGTGATGGCACTCGAATATAGTCTTTCTTTCTATGACTCCCTTTCTAGGTCTTTGTTATCTCCAAATTTCTCATACGATCCAACTTTTTATTTAGAGCTACCAAATTCCCTGAAAGGTCCAAAGTTCTTCTCTGGAGCTATGATGAGGATGGCCATGTTTCAAGAGATTTCAATGACTTGTTCTTCTATATTTGAAAATATCTCCTACAACTCATCCCATGGATCCCATGGCTAGGGTTTTAAGACTTCTTTCTTATGCCACTTCCTAGATCTTCGAACTTCCCACAAAAATTCCAAAAAAATACTCTAATAACAATATGATCCATAAAGCAAAACATCTAGAGAAAATAAGAGCATTGAGAACCGCCTAGGGTTCCAGATCTGAAGCGTCCTTGCTGCAGCTATGGCAGCCTCGAAAGGAGGGGAGCCCCCACCCCCTCCTTCAACTGAAGCATCCTTCCGCAAGATCTTGGTCACCCAAGTCAAGAAGCTTCCCCCTGTTGCTCCCTCTAGCTTCGTTAGGAAGCTCGAATTGATCCCTGAGATTGAGTTACCTCCGAACCATCCCATGCAAGTACCAATCTCCTTGTTTGATCATGGATTGGTAGGGCAATTTATGGGCCTTTGACCATCAACTAGATCTACAGATAACTGGATCCAAAGGAACTGACACCCGTTGATATAGAACAATGTTACCTGCTATGCGGTGGGAAGAGGATTCTTCATCTTCGAATTCATCTCCCAGGAAGACAGAGACCTCATCTTCAGGAATGGCCCGTATTTTATGGGGACCCAAGGGTTGTACCTGAACCTCTGGACGCCAAGCTTCGACCCCGTGGTGGAAGTGCCCAAGGACGTCCCAGTATGGGTTAGGCTACCCAATCTCCCAATCCACTGCTGGAATCCCAGTTCTCTCCAAGCAATAGAGAATGGACTCGGGCAATACATAGATAGAGCAGACCCCAAAGACCAATACTCCTACATGCACATTTGCGTGGAAGTGGATCTAGAAGTTGGCCTTCCGGAGGTAATCAATCTAAAAGTTGGAGAATGGTAGCATTACCAGAAGCTCGACTACGAATAGCTACTATTAAATGTAGGGGATGCCATGAATACGGCCACTTCCAGCGAAACTTCCCCAAAAACCCAAACAAGGGGAAGGAGGATGGAGAAGGATGGAAACAACCCAAAAAAGGGAGATCACAAGCCAAGGAAAAAGGACCGCGAAATGAAAAAAACATCCTTGCACAACCCAAGGAGCAAGGAATTTGGTCAAAAGCAACGACAGAGAACAGTTTCAGAGTTCTAGAACAAGAACCACCAAAGAAATTGGACGGTGAAGATCCAAAGGAAGCCCAACCAACTAAAGAAGAAACACAAGCAAAATCACCCCCAGGAGCCCAAAAGAAACCAATTGCCGAAAGGGAAGAGGCGCAGGGGAAGTCGGTCGTTGAGAAGGAGAGAATCCTAGATGTGGAATCAAGAGAGGTCTCCCCCGACAGTGACTACGAGGGCGCTAGTGACTCCATTGCCACCCCTAAAAAAGCAGGCAGAGGAAGGAAATCCAGGAAAGAAGAAAGATAAAATGAGACATACAAAGATGTCCTCAGTGTCTCGACACCAACAATTAGATAGTTGATAAATGTAAGAACGACGAGGAAACAATCCAAGGCTCGTTAAGGGGCCCATACCCCCCCCCTAGGTAAATCATGAAGCTAACATCCTGGAATTGTGGGGGTTTTGGTAGCAGAATAAAGGAAGAAGCCCTTAAGGATATAATCAAAATGTCCAAGACCGACATCCTTCTAATCTAGGAGACCAAGATAGAGGAGCAAGACTTCCCCAAAGAAAGAAAATCTCTATGGAAGAAAAGCCAAGGAATAGCAGCAAGCGCAAGAGGCGCCTCAGGAGGTCTAAGAACCCTCTAGGAAACTATGAAGTTTGACATAATCATAACCGAAACATGCATACATTGGATCTACACTAGTTTGTTACACAAAGAAACGGGTCGACTGGTAAATCTCTTCAATCTCTATGTCCCGGTCTTACTGCATGAAAAAAGGAACTGTTGGGACTCGATTAAAGATTTTCTGCACTCAAATGACCTAGAAAACATCATTATTAGGGGGGATCTTAATGTGACTCTAGTAGCAGGAGAGAAAAAGGGGGGTCCATTGTGCGAGACCCAGTAAGAGAAAGGGTAGAAGACATCATTTCATATTAGGAGTTGGAGGATGCCAAACCAACTAAGGGGAAATACACGTGGTCAAACAAGAGAATAGGACTGGGGCATATTGCAGCAAGGCTAGACAGGTTCTTAGACCCAAGATCCTTTATGCTCCTGGGCCTCATGTCCTCAACTTCTATCCTTCCACATAGTGTGTCAGGTCATAAGCCAATCCTGTTAGAGATTTCGCATGAAAGAAATCTTGGGCCTATCCCATTCAAATTTAGTCCAGCCTGGCTACAATTTGAAGGCTTCCATGACGTGGTTACCAAAATCTGGAATGAGAAAGTAATAGGATCATTTTTTTTTGTTTGGGAAGAAAAACAGAGGAGGCTCAAGGTAGCACTCAAATACTGGGAAAAAAAACCAAAAGAATCCAACAACTAAACATCAAGAAGCCCGAAAGCAACTCGAAAACCACCAGCTAGAAATGGAAGAATAGGAGACAACTCAAGAATCTCTACACCAAGAGGACCATCTCCAAAGGAATTGGCACCAAGCCTGTACAGAGGAGGAAAACTACTGGCAACAGAAATCAAGAAGCCTCTGGCTGGAAGCAGGAGACAAAAACACCAGTTACTTTCACAAACAAGATGAGGCAAGAAAGCAGTTCAAAACAGTTAATGAAATTCACGTCCAAGATCAAATTATTTCAGACTTTGATGGCATTAAAGCAGCTGCGACAGAAGCCTTTATAACTCTTTACATGGAGACTCAAATGTCCCAAATAGACTCCAAATCCTACCCGCTCTCCCTAGTTCCGAACGTCATACAAGAAGAAGCCAACAACAAATTGGTAAAGGAAGTAAACCAACAAGAAATAAAAGAGGCCCTCGACCAGATGAACCCAGAAAAGGCCCCAAGACCAGATGGCTTCAAAACAAGATTTTATCAAAACTGTTGGGATATAATTAAAGCAGACCGTATAAAACTGATCAGGAAATCCCATAAATGTAGCAAGATAGGAGGAGGAACAAACTCGTCCTTCTTAGCCCTTATTTCGAAAGAAAAAGGAGCAGTCAGTTTTGGAAGATTCCGGCCAATTTCTCTCTGCAACACAAGCTATAAGATTCTAACAAAAATAATAGCCAACAGAATTAAAAAAATTCTCCATGTAATCATCCCGGAGAACCAAGGCAGATTCATTAAAGGAAGGCATATAGTGGACACATAATCCTAGTCCAGGAAGTCCTGCATTCGAGCATTCAAAGAAAAGACAAAGGTATGATCATAAAGCTTGATCTTGCAAATGCATTTGATAGAGTTAGGCATAATTTTCTGTTCAAATTCATGGAAAAATTCGGCTTTGCCCCATCATTTATAAACTAGATCAAAGCTTGCATTGGATCCCCCTAGATCTCTCCTCTAGTAAACAATCGAGTTTCTAAATTCTTTCAAGCTTCCAGGGGCCTACAACAAAGCTGCCCCCTCTCTCCGCTTCTCTATGCAATCCAAGCCTTAGTGATCAGCTTCCAACTGGATCATGGCCAAAATCAAAACAACCTCCTGGGACTAACAATATCCCCAGGGGTAAAAGACATAAACCATGCCCAATTTGCAGATGACACGCTACTGCTGGGAGGAACAAGTGTACAAACAACAAAGAAATTTAAAATCGAGTTGGACATTTACAAAGAGATCTCAAGAAGCGAAGTAAGCCTGCCTAAAAGAAAAATTTATGGATGGAACATCACACCAAGGGCAATGGTAGAGATATCAAGAGTCTTGGGAATGGAAGGTTGTACCAATTGGGATGCGTTTAAATACCTAGGAGTACCAATATTCAAAACAAAGCGTGATCCAGATTATTTTCGGTACGAAATGAGAGAGGAGATATAACACAGAAATATTTAGAGATATTGCAAGAGAGAAAACAATATAATAGAGATATAGCAGAAATATAACAAGAGTCACAGATATACAGTAATACACGATTTCTATTAATGAAATAAATGTACAGAGATTGTAAAAGTAGAGAGTGAAAGACTCGCTAGAATGGTGGCAGCTTATCTCTGAGAAGAGATGTGACGGCTACTCGCATTTGCAAGAATATGATTATTACAATGAGGCTCTAAGGGCCTTTTTTACATAAGTAAAATCCAAAACCCTAACCCCAGAAGATGAAAAGCCAAAAGGTTTGTGGACCCCGATGGGGGTAGTTGATACGTCAACTTCCCAGGGGCATAACTTTTGCATACGATCTCCATTTGGGGCACTCGATAGCTCGTTGGAAAGGTATATCAGAGGACGGCAACTTTTGGGTGTGAAACATTGATATATGATCCATGTTGCTCCCTGTTTTCTCAAAAAACACTATTTAGGGCCTCAAAACGACTTCGGAAGTTCAAGACCCGAAAAACTGCTAAAAATAATAAATTACCAAAATTGCCAGAAAATTGTTATGAGTCAGTTTGAGAAGGTGGGTGGCGACCGATATCCACCTGGATAAATCCTCCCTCCTTAGGAAGCAATGGTCTCCATTACATTGAGTTCCTAGGGGAGAGGGGAAAGCGATTGTTGAACCTGAATCTTGGAGAGTTGCTTGCCTTGCTGGAGACATCAAGCTGCTTGGTTTGTTGAAGGTTGTCATGAACCTGTGGCTGGAAGGGTTGGACCTTTTTAAGTAGTCTGGATACATGAGATGAATGTGTGCAAAAGCAATCTTTGTGCTTTGCTGCAAACTTTTCGACCTTCTTCTGTTGGATAGAAGGTGCTTGGGCCGAGGCTGTAGTGGTTGCAGTATCCTTCTGTTCACCTTTTGAACAGATTGTGAAAAAGATAAATTTTGTAGTATGAGATACTACCTTGCAACACTTTTTAGGTGGGACAATAGTCGGAATTACCTCTGGTATTTTGTAGAGATGACCCCCCAAAGTAACAATGACACTACGGTTGAAACTCATAAATAGTGTGGCGCTTCCACATATATGGCTAGCCCAAGAGAAGATCACATACATCCAGTGGGGCAACATCACATAATAACTCATCCTTGAAGGGTTGGATGTCGTATGACAATCAACACTGCTGGCTGACACAAAGATCTCATCCTTGGCGAAGCCACCCGATGTTGTATGGTTGTGGGTGTGGTGTTGTCGACAATCCCAACTATTTGACGACCTCTGCTAAGATGAGATTCTTCTGGCTTCTGCTATCAACAATAAAATGCAGCGGGGTCCCCTTCACCCACATCTGTGAATGAAAAAGGCGCTCCCCCTCTTCTAGATCTGTTGGTTCTTCTGGTTGAATTGTTGCAGTCGTGACAATAGTAGTGGGGTCTGCGTCGATGATCTGTCTTTTACCAGTATTTTCATAATCAGATTTAGAATCAAGGTTTGGCTCCTTGTCTTTGATCTCATCCACCAATGACTATTTTGAGCGACATTCATCAATGTCGTGCTAGGGGATTTTGTGGTAATCACACCATTTTTCGGTGTCCTTCTTTGTCTTCCCGTGACCCTTCTTTTCCTGTGGTTTGGACTGGTTTTTGGTAGACTGTTTGTTAGGGTCGTCTTTTTCATACCTTGGTTGTTGCAGATTTGCAAACCCGAACTCCTGTTTGTTCAGGTGCTTAAATTTCTGCTCGATTTTAACATCATATTGATAAGCAGCACCGAGTGATTAGATGTCCAGAAAATCCATTTCAGTCTAGATGTATCTGTGTACAACCCCACAGTATTTCAGAACCAAATGTCGTTTGGATTCCTTGATACCCAGCTTGGTGCGTAAGGTATGGAAGGTATTGGTGAACTCCAGAACTGCTTGGCCCCTCTCTTGCCACAGTGTGGTCCATCTCATGTATTGGTCCTCATAGTTGCCAACATGGTTATAATACTATTCATTTACCATATCCACAAAAAAATCCCAAATGGGATCGGCCCCATATATCCCGGACTCCTTTATGGAACTCTACTCCCAGTAAGTTTCCCACCAATGTTTGACATGGGGGAGAGATTTAAGGATTGCGAAGGTGATCTTTTCTCTGTCGGAAAAATTGTGAATAGAGAAATAACCTTCTAGCAGATTTAACTATTTGTCTAGAGCATCTGTATCTATCTGACCTTCAAATATAGGAATATCAAAATTGACCTATACCTTAAAAGGCGAGGTGCCTCCAAAGTGTTCGCTTGATGAAGATGTGCTTGATGCTATAAGGAGGCGTTGAAGGATGTGGGAAAAGTTATCCATCATTTCATCCTTTTGTCGTGTGAGAGCTTGCTCAAGCAACAAACTTATAGGATCGTATGCTCCATCGTTTTTATTTTCTTCCGCCATGGAGGATTTATTGGGCGTGCGAGAGAGATTGTATTCAAGAGAGACAAGCTCAAGACCCAACTTGCTATACTCGAACCTCGTCAGGGACATACACTGAAAAATGATCAACAACAGCCTGCTCTGATACCACTAGTCCAGATTATTTTTGGCACGAAATGAGGGCGGAGATATAATAAAGAAATATTTAGAGATATTGCAAGAGAGACAACAATATAACAGAGATATAGCAGAAATATAACAAGATTCACAGATATACAGTAATACACAATTTCTATTAATGAAATAAATGTACAAAGACTGTAAAAGTACAGAGTGAAAGACATGCTAGAATGGTGGCAGCTTATCTCTAAGAAGAGATGTGATGGCTACTCACAATCGCAAGAAGATGATTATTACAATGAGGCTCTAAGGGCCTTTTTAACATAATTAAAATCCAAAACCCTAACCCCGGAAGATGAAAAGCCAAAAGGTTTGTGGGCTTCCATGGGGGTAGTTGATACGTCAACTTCCCAGGGGCATAACTTTTGCATACGATCTTCGTTTGGGCCACTTGATAGCTCATTGGAAAGATATATCCGAGGAATACAAATTTTGGGTGAGAAAAATTGATCTACAATCCATGTTCCTCCCTATTTTCTCAAAAATCATCGTTTGGGGCCTCAAAACGGCTCCGGAAGTTCAGGACCCGAAAAACTGCTAAAAATAGTAAATTACCAAAATTGCCAGAAAATTGTTTTGAGCCAGTTGGAGAAGGTGGGTGGCCACCAATATCCACCTGGATCAATCCTCCCTCCTTAGGAAGCAATGGTCTCCATTGTGTTGAGTTCCCGGGTGAGAGGGGAAAGCGATTGTTGAACCTAAATCTTGGAGAGTTGCTTGCCTTGCTGGAGACATCGAGTTGCTTGGTTTGTTGAAGGTTGTCATGAACCTATGGCTGGAAGGGTTGGACATTTTTAACCAGTCTGGATACATGAGATGAATGTGTGCATAAGGAATCTTTGTGCTTTGCTGCAACCTTTTCGACCTACTTCAGTTGGATAGAAGGTGCTTGGGCCGAGACTGTAGTGGTTGCAGTATCCTTCTATTCACATTTTGAACAGATTGTGAAAAAGATAAATTTTGTAGTATGAGATACTACCTTGCAACACTTTTTAGGTGGGTCAATAGTTGGAATTACCTTTGGTATTCTATAGAGACGACCCTCCAAAGTAACAATGACACTGCGGGGTCGAGACTCATAAATAGCATGGCGCTTCCACGTATATGGCTAGCCCAAGAGAAGATCACATACATCCAGTGGGGCACCATCACATAATAACTCATCCTTGAAGGGTTGGATGTCGTATGACAATCGACACTGCTGGCTGACACGAAGACCTCATCCTTGGCAAAGCCACCCGATGTTGTATGGTTATGGGTGTGGTGTTGTTGACAATCCCAACTATTTGACGACCTCTGCTAAGATGAGGTTCTTATGGCTTCTTCTATCAACAATAAAATGCAGCGGGGTCCCCTTCACCCACATCTGTGAATGAAAAAGACACTCCCCCTCTTATGGATCTGTTGGTTCTTCTGGTTGAATTGTTGTTGTCGTGACAATAGCAGTGGGGTCTATGCCGATGATTTGTCTTTTACCAGTATTTTCAGAATCAGATTCTGAATCAGGGTTTGGCTCCTTGTCTTTGATCTCAGCAACCAATGACTATTTTGAGCGACCTTCATCGGTGTTGTGCTAGGGGATATTGTGGAAATCACACCATTTTCCGGTGTCCTTCTTTGTCTTCCCGTGACCCTTCTTTTCCTGTGGCTTGGACAGGTTTTCAGGAGACTATTTGTTAGGTTCGTCTTTGTCATACCTTAGTTGTTGCAGATTTGTAGACCCAAACTCCCGTTTGTTCTAGTGCTTAAATTTCTGCTCGATTTTAACAGCATATCGATAAGCAGCACCGAGTGATGAGATGTTTAGAAAATCCATTTCAGTATGGATGTATCTGTGTACATCCCCACGGTATTTTAGAACCAAATGTTGTTCGGATTCTTTGATACCCATCTTGGTGCGCAAGGTATGGAAGGTATTGGTGAACTCCGGAATTGCTTCGCCCCTCTCTTGTCGCAGTGTGGTCCATCTCATGTATTGGTCCTCATAGTTGCCAACATGGTAATACTGTTCCTTTACTGTATCCACAAAAAACTCCCAAGTGGGATTGGCCACATATATCCCAGAATCCTCTATGGAACTTTGCTCCTAGTAAGTTTCCCACAGATGTTTGACATGGGGGAGAGCTTTAAGGAGTGCGAAGGTGATCTTTTCTCTGTCGGAAAAATTGTGAACAGAGAAATAACCTTCTAGCAGATTTAACCATTTGTTTAGGGCATCTGCGTCTATCTGACCTTCAAATATAGGAATATCAAAATTGACCTGTACCTTAAAAGGAGAGGTGCCTCCAAAGTGGTTGCTTGATGAAGATGCGCTTGATGCTATCAGGAGGCGTTGAAGGATGTGGGAGAAGTTCTCCATCATTTTGTCCCTTTGTCGCATGAGAGCTTGCTCAAGCAACAAACTTATACGATCGTATGCTCCGTTGTTTTTCTTTTCTTCTGCCATGGAGGATTTCTTGGGCGTGCGAGAGCGATTGTCTTCAAGAGAGACAAGCTCGAGACCTAACTTGCTATACTCGAACCTTGTTGAGGACATACATTGAAAAATGATCAATAACAGCCTGCTCTGATACCACTGGTCCGGATTATTTTTGGCACGAAATGAGAGCGGAGATATACTAAAGAAATATTTAGAGATATTGCAAGAGAGATAACAATATAACCGAGATATAGCAGAAATATAACAAGATTCACAGATATACAATAATACACGATTTCTATTAATGAAATAAATGTATAG
>ML791543.1:57736-69404 GCA_009831015.1 Picea engelmannii
GATGAAGTATGGTTTCGAGAGATGATGCAGCTGATGGTGATGGTGATGCTCATGATCTAGTCATGAAATAGTCTAGACGACTATATTGATGCTACCGGGTAAATGGTATGTTTTTGTGCTCAAGTCCATTACCTGTAATACCTACCTAGCTAGGAGGGAGTGTTAATATTATGGTAGCTACGGGAGGTATTTACCTCCATGTGTGAACCTAACGAGAATAGAAGACTCCGGAAAGCAAGAGAAAACCCTAATAAGTTGGCTAATAACCCTAGAAGTCTTGTCAATTCAAGAAGATAATTTATATTAGGTTATTAGCCTCCAAGAGAAGAAGTCAACCATAAATAATAATAATATACTGAACAGACACATATCCAGAAGGAGAAGTCGGCCCCAACAAATCTGGCAGAACCAGTATAAATACAGGGCGCCAGTTCTTATATGACAGCATTTCAAAATTGCAGAGAGCAAGTGGTGCGCACTGCAGTTCCCAGTTTGGTGCGCACGTGTGGAAGAGAGATGCAGGTGCAGCTGCTACAACTAGCAGTTTCAATGTTGGCTTGAACTATCTCTTGGCTAGGGTTTGGATTATCTGATCAACTATTGTTGGTGCGCTATCCTTGGAGGAAGATGCGCTACATCTTGTTTGGCTATCTAGCCTAGGGTTTGCTTTCGGAGTAATTCTCAGTCAAGGTTAAGGTGCTCGGAGGGTGGATTTGGCCTATGGTTGGGTGACGAGGGTATCGTCAATGGTAAAACGAGCACACAATCTTCTATATTCTAACAC
This sequence comes from Picea engelmannii, assembly GCA_009831015.1. Classification (NCBI taxonomy): domain Eukaryota; kingdom Viridiplantae; phylum Streptophyta; class Pinopsida; order Pinales; family Pinaceae; genus Picea; species Picea engelmannii. The sequence goes on from ML791543.1 coordinate 58,521, forward strand.
CTCCTGCAACTACCAAACATCAACACTCCTTCTTAGCTAGGGAGGTATCTTTCACAATGTCTTCATTTAGTAGTCCACTGACTACTCTGCAATCAATTTGTAACACAGAATTGTCACAATGCCATTGATAATTCGAATCGTTTGTTACACTCTTTGTTGGCATAGAGGTAGACCCAGGATTCACTCTAAGAGTGCACCAACAAGCCCTAGCTACTGGCCCTTTCGGCAACACCTGCGAAGCAGATGCAGTCTCACCCGAAGCAATGATGAGGGTGTTGCAGGACAAAGATGTCTACAACCAGGGGAATATCAAGTGGATCTTGTATAACAACAATCACAGTATTCATATATCACTTATCAGCGAGATCTACTCTGCGCATCTATAGATTTTGATCTAACACAGTAATGCAAATAATAGTGTAATAAGGACATAGATCAAAGCATTAATCACTTACACAACACAAAATACACGTGGTTCACCCTCTCTCTAGGGTTACGTCCACATAACTGTGCTTATGATATATTAAGATAAAGCTTACAGTTCTGATTTGCGCTCTTGGCCAACATATCCTCTCTCTCTTTCTCTCTTGCTCTCCCCCTTCCTGCGCACTCAACTGCAGGATCTGATCTTCACAACTAGCTGAAGATCTTACAATACCAGAAGGCTCTCACCTTCAACATTTCTCTCTCACAATATATTGACCTCTCACCACAACAATAGAGCTAAATCAATAACAATATCATATCCCCCCGACCCAGGTCCTTTTGACCTTTATTTATACATTACAATACCTCACCGACAACCTTAGGCCGAAACCTAGGTGTTAAAACCCTAATTACCAAAACCCTAGGTGTCTAAGACCCTAGGTCAACTTGATCCACTTTTCCGGACTTCGTCAGCCTATCTTTCCTTCTCGTGCGATGCTCCAAAGCATCCAATGGTGTTTTTTTCCACTTCCTGAGTCGTCCTCGGTCCATCTTGCTTGCTGATCTGTCATCCTCGATCTCCTCATCCAACGACTTGCTTTTCCGCACTTCACTTCATCTTTTCTGCTCTTTTGCTCACTTCGACCTAGTGACAGTCAGTGTGTCTTCCATGAAGTTCGCTTTTTACCTTTTCTTCCTTTTTCTCTGTTTCCTTTCATAACCAAGGGCCAACAGGCCCCCAACATTCACCTGTGACTCGTCCCGAGGCACTTCAGATCTGATCCTTTCGTTTTACTTCGACTTTGGATTGCGCAGTGCAACCTTTGTTTTCTGCTTTATGCCTCCTTCCCATCCTTGTGCATACTGTCTTTTCTGTGTTTGGTACCCAGTTTCAACTGCACCTGGTACCATAACCCTTTTCCTCATGCCTTTACTTAGAGCTGTGAGGCAGTTGGTTGTCATAGTACAACTGCAGTCGACTCCCATTCACCAATCCTTCTTTCCATTCTCCATTCAACGTCTTTAGCTACGCAACTCCTCCTTCTGTGATATAAATGATCTCATATGGTCCAAGCCATTGCGTTCTGAACTTCCTAGGGTATTTGATAAACTTACTGTCATATACCAGTACTAAATCACCTTGTCTGAATGTCTTCTTCTTGATGTGCCTGTCGTGGTAGGCCTTTTCTCGTTCCTTCTGAACTTGATGATGGAAGCTTGCAATGAATCTGTCTTCTTCTAGTTCGACTAACTGTGCTAGCCTCTAATGAACAACGCCAGTATCATCCATGTCTGTAAATGCAACAATTTTTAAGATCGGTACCAAGTACTCCATCGGGAGAACAACTTCAAGACCATAAACCAACTTGAAAGGGGTTTGCGTTGTTAATTTCTTGCAAGTGGTTTTATAACCCCAGAGTACCGCTGGTACTCTTAAATCCCAGTCATCCCTATTCACACTGCAAATCTTTGTTAATGCTGTCTCCAAGATTTTGTTGAATGCTTCAACCATTCCGTTTGCTTGTGGATGGTAAGGTGTACTCTTCTGATGGTGGACTGCAAATTTTTCAGTCAGGGATTCAACTGTCTTATTGATGAAGTGTGTACCTTGATCACTCATAAGGACCTTAGGGCATCCAAACTTGGTTATTATGTCATCAAATATAAAACGCGCAGCTGTAGTTGCACTACAGTCCTTGACTGCTCTTGCTTCGGCCCATCTAGTCAGGTATTCTGTTGCAACGATAATATACCTTGCTCCTTTGCGCTTTCTTGGTGGGTTTATAGGTCCCACGAAGTCAATGGCCCATTTTTCAAATGCATGTAGGGTCATCTGCGGTGCTAATGACATTTCATCTCTTCGGGATTGTTTTCCAACTAGTTGTCATACATCGCATGCTCTGGTATATTCTTTAGCATCTTTGTGTAATGTAGGCCACCAAAGGCCAGCTCGTAGAATCTCCTGCGCAGTTGCTTTCCTTGCGTAATGCCCTCCTGCGATGCCTTCATGAGCTTCTGTGAGGATCATCAGACGCTTTGTTTCCATAACGCATATTCTTAGTATCTCATCGTGTCCCATTTTATATAGCTGACCAGCTATCAGTGAAAAATTTGCAGCGTGCACGACTAGCTGTTTTTTCTAGGATATTTTATACTCACTTGGAGCCATTCCTGCTAACAGGAACTGGACTATGTATGTGAAGTGGTCATCAATCTTTCTAATGGCGAACAATTGTGCATTCAGTAATGTATCCTCCAGACTGGTAGGTTCTTTGCCATGTTCCAACCTCGACAGGTGGTCTGGGCCCTTGTTCATTTTTCTTAGCTTAACTATGATCTCAAAATCATATTCTTGAAAAAGCAGAAGCCATCTGGAGATTCGCCCCCCCAACACTGGCTTGTTGACTAGGTACTTCAACGTAGAGTGATTAGTAAACGTTTTAAAGTGTCCTCCCAAAAAGTAGTGGAAGTGTCCTCCCAAAAAGTAGTGGCGGAATTTTTGCAACGCATACACCATGGCTAGTCCCTCTCTCTGTGTAGTGGTGCAATTAACTTCAACTGTGGATATCTTTCTGCTGGCAAATGCTAATGGATGATCAATGTCCCCTTCTCCAGGTTGTGCCAGTACTGCTCCTAATGCAATGGAAGATGCATCAACATGCACGTGAAATTCCTTGCTCCAATCTGGAAAGACCAGAATAGGCACAGTCACCATCTTTTGTTTCAGTGTGTCGAAGCTCTGCTGGCATTCTTCTGTCCAACCAAATTGAAAGTCTTTCTTTATTAACTTCTCCATTGGCATAGTAATCTGAGCATATCCTTTGACAAATTTCCTGTAATAGCCGGTATGTCCTAGCGTAGTGCGCAGTTTGACTGAAGTAGGTGGTGGTAAATCAACTATAATTGCAATCTTGGATGGATCCACCAACAATCCTTGCTTGCATACAATATGACCTAATAATACTCCAAATGGTGAGAAGAAGATGCACTTCTTCAAATTCAAAGCAATTTGACACTGCCTGCATTTATCCAACATTAGTCTTAGACATTCAATATGATTTTTCAACAAACTAAAAGCAATCCAATCATCAAAGTATGCTTCTAAAAACTTATGCAAAAATTCTTTGAACGCTTCAACCACCACCCCGGAGAAGATGGCTGGGGCATTCTTCAATCCAAATGGCATTACTGTATATTGGTAGGATCCCCACTCCGTGGCAAACATAGTCTTATGAAGGTCCTCCTTGGCGATGCGGATTTGATGGTATCCTGAAAACCCATCTGTGAAGGAATATACTTCTTGGCCTCCCACGTTATCCAACACTTCATTTGTGAATGGTGTAGGGAAAGGATCATGTAGACAAGCATCATTCAACTTCCTGAGATCTACGTAGATCCTGATCTCACCTGTCTTCTTGTCTTGCACCACCATAGGGCTAATCCACTCTGACTCATTGACATGTTCAATAATCCCTGCTTCCAACATTCTGTCGAGCTCAATCTTCACTTTTTCCTTATATTTCGGGTTCAATCTGTAGGGTCTTTGCTTGAATGGCTTCACATCTGGTTTCAGAGGTATTCTCATCTCTCCCATAGGTCCTTTGATACCCTTCATATCCCTGAACTTGGTTAGGAATAAGTCCTAATACTCGTGCAATAATTCTATAATTTTGTCAATGGTAGCAACGTCCTAGTAATCTCTGACATTGGCAAGATTTGGTGTCTCCTCTGTCCCAATATTGACTTTCTTTATCTTTATCGGCTGTCCAATGAATGACAGTTCAACTCATGGTCCTTCCACATCTCTCTGGCCTTCTGTTTTTGCGATATTCACCTTCCTTGGATCATCGTCTTCGTCAGCATTAATGTTGTAGCAGATCTGCAGTTTCTAGAGGGGCGCAGTCCATTCATCCTCTTCTTGCTCCAAAGGGAGGCCAGATGCCTCCTTAAATACTTTATGTCTCACCATCTGTAGTGCTTGATCTACTGAAGGAAATTCACTTTGAAACAAAAAGGTGGTTATAAAATTTTGGATCATACCTTCCCATTCTGAAGTGACGAGGCGCAGCTCTGCTTGAAGGTACCAGTTAATCGGGGTGGTCTCCAACGTATTGACGAATCTGTGTACCCATTGTTCTCTAGGAACGTCACTCCAGGCCTCTTCGCAGTTGCGTACGTGGTCCTTTGGGCAACTTCGACCTGTATACCTTACTTCACAACTTACTACTTGTGCTGAGAACCGCGCTGTCATCAAAGTTCGACATTGTGTCCAGTCTGTGATGTTTCCCTTGTGCGTTCCCCACCATCTTGCTGGTGTGGCTTTCATGGCCTCATCCATTGCCAACAACCTCTGTTGTGTTGGTACACTTGTCTCAAATTCTGATAAGAAGTTCTCTAAGGGGTTCAGCCCATCAAATGTGGGTAGATTACTCACTGTTGTGCCAATCCAACGAGCTTCTCTGGTTAGACTAACACATCTTCTTGTAGATACTTCGTACATCTGGTTCTGCCAGTTCTCCAACGCTTCTTCTGAGTCGTATGAACATGTGCTGTCACTTCGCCAGCTCAGATTCCCTTCACCTGTAGGGTTGATATAATCCCGCTGTTCGACTGTTAATTTGTAGATGTTTTCCAGTTTAAATGCCTGGTCTTCTTCTCTGATAGGCTCTGTATATCGTGGGCCCTCATCTGGATCTAAAGGTGCAATGACCCTAAGGCCAACTCTCTCAAATGTCATGAGTCTTTTCTTTAGATCAACAACAGTAGAATTGTTGAAGGCCCAATCAATTCCTAACAATGCAGGGTAAGGACATCTATCATCAACAATTTCAATTACCTCAAAATCTGCAAAGGTTCTTACTCCATCGATGTCCACTGGGACATGCTCTAATCGTCCAAATGGGCTGACAACTCGCTGATTAGCCATGCGAAGCCTGATAGGGGAATATAACAGCTTGGGTTTTCCCATCAGTGCCCAAGTTTGTTTCGTCATGACATTGACCTCCGACCCTAAGTCAAGGACCACATCGTCTATCTCATACTCTCCTATCTGAGCATTTAAGTGTAATTCTTTATTTGTCCTTCTCCTTCTTCCAATTTGGTGCACTTCCCTATTCAGTAAGGGGTCTATCTTTCCTAGCTCATACTGCTTGATTAAATCTTGTAATTCTTGTACAACGCCTTTATCTTGAATCAACTTAACACAAGTGCACAAAAATTCCATGAGTTTGCTTACCTCTTTCCCTTTTGTTGGCGATGCAGACGGATCAAACCCCTGAGGCATGCCATATTCTTTAATTTCTGGTTGTCTCTTTGATGAGGATCCTTGACCTCTTTTGAACTCTTTTCTTTCCTCCTCGAATATTTGTCTTTCTTTGTTAGCATCGAACGTTGGGGTCTTTTCTGTAGCTTTCCTGACTCTGTGGTCGTTTTCAGTCTTTCCTTGGGCTGCTCTGTCTTCTCCTGTAGTAGTGCCTCCTCGAGTGATAACATCGACTCTAGGGTCTGCTCCGTGAGGTTCAACATATATCAGTTGTACTTGTGGGTTCTGCTGAGGTCCTCGTCTTTCCTGAAGTTTAGCCAACAATACAGGGCATTCCTCTATGACATGCTCGAAGGAGTTACAGTAACTACAGGTTGTGCAAGGATTTTGACAATCCCTTGCTAAATGTCCTGGCTGCGCGCAGTTGTAACAGATTATTTTTCCTCGACCTCGGCCCATACCTCCTCCTCGTCTTCTGTATCCACCGCGAGGATTGAAGTTTCCTCTCCCCGGAGAGTTGTACTGTGGAGTGTTTCCTTCTTGTTGTATTTCTCCTTGAATCTTGTATATGTCTCTCGACCTTTCATGCATGAGATCATAAGCTCTACAATATCGATCATCGTGCCCCATTGATTTACATAATGTACAATACAAGTTTGTGGGTGTCTGAACATACTTCTGCATGTAGTAGCACTCACCTGGGCGATGCCTATTTCTACATACATCGCACCAGGGTAGGTTAACTTGCTTCAAGGGGCTCGACACCCCTGAGGCCATGTACTCATGAAATAAGGGACAGTGTTCCTTATCATGGCCTTCAGATTTGCATCTTACATACCAGATATCTTCCCTTTTGTCTTTTCCCTTATCTTTCTTCATATCCTCGACCTGTAAAGACAAACTAGTTAGCTGGCTCATGATCTGGCTAATTCCTAAGTTAGATTCTCCCATCGGTGTTGATTCAAGCTTCATGGTGATCTCCAAGGCTTCTGCCTGTGATGCAATTTTCTGCTGCATCAGAGGGACTCTTATGTGTGGTAATAGCGTAGCGATGAACCATTCTTTGTTCTGTTCATTGGGGATCTGGAAAGTAATCGGTTTGTTAGGGTCTTGAATCTCTGGTCGAACTCCCAAACAGGTTCTGCTACTCTTTGTTTAATCTCTTTTAGTTTTGTAATACATCGCGACTCCAACTTAGGTTTCTTAAACTCTGCAATCAGTGCATTCTTGATCTCATTCAGGGGCTTAGGCTGTGCCAGTCCTTGGACAAGTTTCATGTACTAGCTCAGTGCGTGGTCCCTTAGCATAGTGTTGAACTGAGTTCTCTTGATGGCTTCATCGGTGATACTTTTAATATTCCATACAGCTTCACACAGAAACCAATGTTGATCTGGATCTTCAGATCCATCTCCTCTAAAGATAGGGAGTCTCATTTCATTTGCCATAGAGTTGACTAGGCTTCTTGTCTGAGTAGATGCTGAGCTACTAGTAACAGTACTTTGAAGATTCTGGTGGTTCTGACTGCTAAGTACTGTTAGGACAACAGGAGGATTAACGTTACTTACTTCAGTAGTCTGCGCAGTTCCTGAGTTTTTTGGCTTGCTTTGGCGTAGTTCTTCAGCTTCCCCTTCTTCTGTTCTGGTGGGTTCTGGATGCTCTTCGTCGGTTAGATCTATCTCTTCTCCGCTGTAGAAACCCTCTTCTCCATAATTTTCCTTAAACAAGTTCTCAAGGTGAACCCCTCAGAATACTTTCCCACTGCACGTATGTCCTGCTTCTGTGTCGCTGTCGCTGTCTGAGATCTTGAACATTAGCCTTTTTAGGTCCGACCAATCTACTGTATCTTCAAGATGTGGTTTTCATGCAAGAGCATCTTGATTCTTGGCTTCAGAAAGTGCAAAAATTTTCCTTTGGGTCCTTTGAAAAAGTATCTCTCGACTTGGCTATATGATTCTGTTTTGTCAACAACAAACTCAGTGATATACCCTCCAATGTTACTATCAAACCAATGATCTACTGCTATGGATACAACGTTGTCAATTTTCTTGACCTTCTGGATCAGTGCCGGTGTCCAAACCACAGGAGGTCTAGATCTGATCTCAAACTGTGTGTCAGCTAACCTAGCCAACCACTCGTGTAGCTCCTGATGGATTCCTCCAAAGAAGATCTCGTGAATGTCGGTGAAGATGTATCTTTGTAGCCAATCTTCAGTACTCAGTTTAGGGTTCTTGTTCTGGGCTTCAACGAAGTCCTCTTCTTGATACTCTATCCACTTCTGAATCTCTGTCTTTGATGGGAACCACCTTGACATTCCCTTAAAAATTTTCATGTCCCGACAACGGAACCATTTGTTGGCACAGGGGCAGACCCAGGGTTCACTCCAAGAGCGCACCAACAAGCCCTAGCTACTGGCCCTTTTGGCAACACCTGCGAAGAAGATGCAGTCTCACCCGAAGCAACGATGAGGGGGTTGCATGACAAAGATGTCTACAACTAGGGGAATATCAAGTGGATCTTGTATAACAACAATCACAGTATTCATATATCACTTATCAACAAGATCTACTCTGCGCATCTATAGATCTTGATCTAACACAATAATGCAAATAATAGTATAATAAGGATAGAGATAAAAACATTAATCACTCACACAACACAAAATATACGTGGTTCAACCTCTCTCTAGGGCTACGTCCAGAGAACTGTGTCTATGATATATTAAGATAAAGCTTACAGTTCTGATCTGCGCTCTTGGCCAACAGATCATCTCTCTCTTTCTCTCTTGCTCTCCCCCTTCCTGCGCACCCAACTGTAGGATCTGATCTTCGCACCCAGCTGAAGATCTTACAATACCAGAAGGCTCTCACCCTCAACACTTCTCTCTCACAATACATTGACCTCTCACCACAACAATAGATCTAAATCAATAATAATATCATATCCCCCCGACCCAGGTCCTTTTTACCTTTATTTATACATTACAATACCTCACTGACAGCCTTAGGCCGAAACCTAGGTGTCAAAACTCTAATTGCCAAAACCCTAGGTGTCTAAGACCATAGGTCAACTTGATCCACTTTTTTCTGACTTTGTCAACCTGTCTTTCCTTCCTTCTCGTGCGGTGCTCCAAAGCATCCAATGGTGGCTTTTTCCACTTCTTGAGTCGTCCTCGGTCCATCTTCCTTGCTGATCTGTCATCCTCAATCTCCTCATCCAACGACTTGCTTTTCCGCACTTCGCTCCATCTTTTCTTCTCTTTTTATCACTTTGACCCAATGACAGTCACTGTGTCTCCCACGAAGTTCGCTTTTTACCTTTTCTTCCTTGTTCTCTGTTTCCTTTCATAACCAAGGGCCAACACTCTCTGCAATAAAGTAGCACTCAACTACCCAATGTGAACTGGTAGTCTCCATGGTAATCAACTAGTAGCTCACAGCTACTACAATGCCATCCAATAGAATATGACTGTGTCGACCCATAGTAGTACACAACTACTATCTGGTGGTACATGACCACTCCAAGTAGCACACAACTACTATCTAGAGACACAATGTCTCTCTCCTGCAATCAACTGATAACTACACAAACTACCACCATGCAGTCCAATAGTCTCTATGATTATGCAACAATCAACTAGTAGCACACAACTACTACCATGCCATCAACCATAATCATAGTTTGCAACCTCCATGACTATGCAACAATCAGCTAGTAGCACACAACTACTACAATGCCATCAACCATAGTCATCCGTATGACTATGCAACAATCAACTAGTAGCACACAACTACTACAATGCCATCAACCATAGTCATATCTATGATTATGCAACAATCAACTAGTAGCACACAACTACTACAATGCCATCAACTATAATCATAGTCGATGTCTCTATAACTATGCAACAATCAACTAGTAGCACACAACTACTACAATTCCATTAACCATAGTTATAGTTTCATCCAGTAGCACAAAGCTACTCCCATAGTCCTCATGACTATGCGTGTAATGTTTCTTATCTCATAAGGTCTGGCAGTGCAATACCCCCTCAGTCACCTCACATGATTGATCTAGGGAACCCTTGGCCATAGGTGTTAGCCGGCATGAGAAGAAACAACACACCTCCCTCTCAACGAGGGTGGACATTCTGCATCACACCAAGCTTGTCTCTGGAGCACCTTGAGTCTTTTTCACTCTTAGTCAAATCAACATGACTAATAGGAGAAAGACTGCGCCTGGGCCATTCACCACTAGCCAAATCAGCATGGCTAATCTTGTGAGTGAATGTATTATTCTCCCTTGGTCAAATTAGCATGACCAATTTGGGAGAATGTCTGCTCGATGCTACTCATCTGTCCATCACCTTGGACAAAAACTTGGTGAGAATGTCTGCAATCTACTCATTTGTGGATGTGTACTGGAGTTTCACTGCTCCCTTTTTCATCATGTCTCAGATGAAGTCCTGCAAGAAACTTTCGAAGCCACACTACTTCACGGCTTGCAATACTGGCTGCTATATACTCTGCCTCTGTTGTACTGAGTGCCACAGATGTATGCTTCCTACTCAACCATGAGATCACATTGATCCCAAACTGAAATAACAACTAGAAGTACTCTTTCGATCCACTGCACTCCTTGCCCAGTCAGAGTCTGTATATCCCCGCAACTTCACATTTCCATCCAAGACATATCTCAGTCCATATCCAATCATACCACGTAGGTACCTCAACACATGTTTTGCTACCATTCAATGTACAAGTCTAATTTCAACCATGTACTAACTCAAGGCATGTTAAATTTGGCAGCATCGACAATCATTCTCCAATGAGAGGCCATATGGGACACCCTGAGGCTAGCCAGGGAGATTTGGAGAATCAACCAGTCTTGTGAGGTATTGACAAAATCCAGGGGGAATGGACAACCTCTGTGATTCAAACCAAAAATCAGGACAAATGAGATGCTATGTGAGTCTAATGCAAAAGTCAGGGGGAATGTACAACCTCTGTGAGCATAGACAGTCTAGTGCAAAAGTCAGGGGGAACGTACAACCTTTGTGAGCATAGACAGACTAGTGAAAAAGTCAGGGGGAACATACAACCTCTGTGAGCCTAGTCAAACCTTGTGAGCCATGAGAAAAAGTCAAGGTATCTAGCAAAAGTTAGGTTGAATGTAAAATTCCTATGAGCTAGAAACAA
>ML791543.1:101407-119281 GCA_009831015.1 Picea engelmannii
GCTTCCACATGATTTGTATTTCATCCTTTCATGTGTATTTATCTAATGATATCCATTCTTATCTTTTTGTTCTTCCATAGGTATAGTTCTTCTTGAAACATATTGTCTTCCAAGAGATAGATATACAAGATATGTACAGAGACTATGCAAACAAGATATGTACAAGAAATAAGAAGAGTGTTGTTACTTTTTAGAAGAAGAAGTCTCTTCCATCCTGCTTAGTCTTCTTTTTAGGTTCCTTTTCTTCGACAATCGATGCTTCGTGTTTCTCTTTCCTTTTCTTTAGCTCGAGACACTGATTCTTGTAGTGACCGTACTTTTGACAGTTGAAGCATTGTACTTTTGAAATGTTTTTCTCTTGATTTGGCTTCCTCCTTGAACCAAACTTCCTTTTGTTCTTGAAGTTCTTGAATCTTGTTGTGAAGGCTTGATCATCGTACTTCTTTTGAGGTTTCTCTTTTGCACTGATCCTTGATTCTTCTTGAGCACAGCAAGTCCAAAGTTCTTCAAATGTCGAGTATTCCTTTCTTGTGTTCATGCTTGCAGCAAATGCATCCCATGTCTTGGGAAGACCATTGAGTACTATGTTCACCAATTCCTTCTCTGAAGTGATCTCTTCAATATCTTGTAGTTGATCTCTTAACTGGGAGATCCTTACAAAGTATGATGTTATGCTGTCATCCTCATTCATCTTCATGTCACGGAGCTCATTCTTCAGACTAATAACTTGTCTGATGTTTCTGACTAAAAAGAGGTTTGTTAGGGCATCGTACATCTTCTTCGATGAGTCAAAATGGGAGATGTAGGGTATCAAGTGGTCTTTTATAGAATCCACTGTGATACTCATGGCATTGATGTCAACATCTTTGAACTTCTCCATAGCTGCAACGTTTTGCAGTTCCTTCTCTTTTCCTTCTTCAAACTCTGGCTTCACAATCTTTCTTTTCACGATATCTAGCACTTTATTCTTGGCAAGGATGAGATCAATCCTTGTCTTCCATGCTCTGAAGTTAGAGGCTCCATCTAACTTGTTCTCAAACTTCATAGAGTTAGCCATGGTTGCTTGACTTGGTCAAACCCTAGATTTAACCAGAAATTCAAACTTCATGTCTTGGCTTGCTGAGAATATCAGGAGATGCGCTAGGCTAGAGCGCACTAATCTATCTGGAGATTAGGTCAATCCATTCACTTAAGGTGCCTCAACGAGAGGTTTAGGGTTCCTGCAACTACTCCTGCTAGTAACCCTAGCGACAGTGTCTTGGAAGCTGCTTCTACTAGTAATCCTAGCAGCAGTTCCTCAGCAAGCTCAATATCCTAGCGGCTATGTTTCCTTCCAGCGTTTAGACTGAATGAAGGAGGTGTGGGCCCATAACCTGTTAGAATATAAAAGATTGTGTGCTCGTTTTACCATTGACGATACCCTCGTCACCCAACCATAGGCCGAAGCCACCCTCCGAGCACCTTAACCTTGACTGAGAATTACTTCGGAAGCAAACCCTAGGCTAGATAGCCAAACAAGGTGTAGTGCATCTTCCTCCAAGGATAGCGCACCAACAATAGTTGATCAGATAGTCCAAACCCTAGCCAAGAGATAGTTCAAGCCAACATTGAAACTGCTAGCTGCAGCAGCTGCACCTGCAGCTCTCCTCCACATGTGTGCACCAAACTGGGAACTGCAGTGCACACCACTTGTTATCTGCAATTCTGAGATGTTGTCAAATGAGAACTGGCACCCTGTATTTGTATTGGTTCTGCCAGATTTGTTGGGGCCGACTTCTTCTGGATGTGTCTGTTCAATATATTACTATTATTTCTGGTCGACTTCTTCTCTTGGAGGCTAATAGCCTAATATAAATTATCTTCTTGAGTCGACAAGACTTCTAGGGTTATTAGCCAACTCATTAGGGTTTTCTCTTGCTTTCCGGAGTCTTCTATTCTCGTTAGGTTCACACATGGAGGTAAATACCTCCCGCAGCTACCATAATATTAACAGGAGGATCTTTCCCTCTTAGATGACCTTTCTTAGATGCAAAGAAGATTCTGAAAGAAAAAGATCCATTGGACAGATGTTGAAATACCCCATAAGAGAAATCAACCCAAAAGAATAAAGAATAATGAAAAGACACCTTCCCAGAATAGAAGTCAACCTAGCTAGAAGGACATGAAGACTATAAATAATAAGGCACCTTAGCTCATTTGTTCACTCACTCACACTCTCAGCTACACAGAAACAAGGCACAAGTTTGGAGAAGGTGACGCAATTACTGCAATGATTCGGTTTCTTCTTGTTCAGTCTTTTGGTATCTCTCTCTTGTGTGCTACTCCTTGAGGAGGTGCACTACCTTGGTATAGTGTTGTTGCTGCAGTTGTGGTGGTATTTCTGGTTGAGCTAGCCCTTGAGCTAAGGTTTATTTATTTGGACTTGCTTTGTGAACGAAATCTATCTTAAGATAAGTAGTTGGGTTTTTCCCCATTTGGGGTTTTTCCCCCATAAATCTCTTGTGTTCTTTTTTGTCTCTCGTTTATGCTACTACTGCTCAGTACATGATATATATATGTTAATAGTAATGAAGTAAAAGAACACTAGCAACTCTAATGCTCTATAAATAAGGAAAAACTAACATTTTGTTATGGTATTCTCTTCATCTCTTAGAAAATGCAAATATGGCCTCAATATTATGGTCAATCATGTGAATATTAGCCAGCACAGAGAGGTTAATCTGGTTTACAAATATGTCGATTTGGAGGAAGAATATATGCTATCACAAGCAAAAATCTAAATTGTTATCCAAAATACTTTACAGGCTAGACACAAAAATGAAGAGTAACAGTGAAAATGCTAGGGATACTTAAAAAATACAAAATTCTAGCCATGCAAAGAAGTATGCTTGTTTTCAAGGTTTAATATAAGTACATAGGATGTGGCATAGAAGTTGCCATAATTATCAACCTGTAAACTTTAAAACAAGCCAGCTTTAGAATCATATCAGTCTATGGAGAGAAAATGCAGTAGACTCTAATTTACATGGAACCATGTACGTCTCCAGAAATTTCGAATGCGCAAGTGTAAAACATATTCCAGACAATTATATTCAGTCGTTGAGACTATAAAACTGTAACCACTCTTAAACTTTCAAAGGTTCTATCAAAACTTATAGGTAGAAAACCAAAGTGCTACTATTCTCAATTCGATTCACATACAACAATGAAGTGCAACTTTGCTATAACGGTGTGTAAAATAAAAGCTTTCACATGACAATCTCAGGCTTGAGAATGTTAGATTTTATCTCTTTATGGGGCAGCACCACACCACCATTACTGTATATCTCATCACTTATATGCACATCCTCGCCTAAAATAGTCATGTTCTCTACCCTAGCCCACTGTCCAACTGTTGAATGCCAGCCAACTATGCTCCCTGAGACACAGGCATGCTTCTTGATTCTGACACCCCTCATAATTGCACAATTTGAGAGTCTTACCCCAGCTTCAACTATACAGCCTGGACCAATAGAAACATCAGGGCCAATCAGACAGCCTTCCCCAATTTGGACACTTTCATCAATGAGCACATTGCCTTGAAACTGAGGGCCACTTGCAAGCACATCAGACTTAGTCCTAAGGTAGTCCAAATACAGATGCAGACCGGAGAGATAGTCTCTGGGTTGACCAATGTCCATCCAAAAACCAGGTAAAACCATTGCATAAAGCTGGTTTTCCTCTGCAATTCTGGGGAAAATATCTTTTTCAATTGATGTGGGTTTCAGTTCTATTCTGTCAAGAACACTTGGGTTCAAAAGGTAGATCCCTGCATTGATCTTGTTCCCTACAAACATCTGGGGCTTCTCAACAAATCTCTTCACTCTTCTAGTCTCCTCATCAAGCACCACAACACCATATTTAGATGGCTCATCCACCTGCACAAGCAATGAATTTGATCTCCATGAGATATATAAGATACAAAGAGAATAATGGGAACCATGGTAAGCTTGACCTCCTCAAAATGATATGAGATGAAGGTTGCTATTCTCAGCTTCATCCACCCATTGGTGTTGGGGCATACAAAATTAAAGAAAGGTTCCAGAAACCTCTTGTTTAAAGAAAGATATATTAAATATTTTCATCGGGAATCTAGAAACAGAACTCATAACGAAATACAAAGGGAAGAACATGAAAAACATGTTCTCCCACCGAAAGGTAAGAGCAGGAATGCAAAGAATTCAAAGCACATACCCTTCAGGAATGCAAAGAATTCAAAACACATACCCTTGTGACCATTACAGAGGCTTCTGCACCGTATGATTTGTGGAACTCCACCATCTCCTTCAATGGAAACTCGCAGATTACATCACTGTTCAATACAAAAATTGGCTGTCCCGAACCATCAATAAGCTTGTCCTTGGCTAAAGCCAGTGGACCAGCAGTGCCCAGAGGCTCAATTTCTCGTGAGCATTGGATTCGGATACCCAATTTGGCTTCAAACTCTGCCAAAAACTTCATCATACTCTGCAATTCAAAACATTACTTCTACATTCAAAACTAAATGGACAGGCAAAAGGATGGCATGAGAGGAAAACAAAATCATGGCAACCTCTAGTACCCAAAAAGGCAAATGACCACATTTTCAATTTCTTCGTACTTCATGGGCCTACAGCCAATCTTAGGATCCATATTGTGTGTGCAAGTAATGAAACTCCTATAAGTAGATCATTTCCTAACCATCTCTTCCCAATTATGTTTCCTAAAAATATACCCTTACAATTGGTTTTTTTTTCTTAATTTTGATGCCTGTCTACATGATCTTTTTTAGAACTGTTTTTGCCAACCAAACACAGAAAGACAATGCCAATAAGTTTGTGTATGCTTTAAGAAAACGATTTTCAACCAGTATGGAAAAGCACAGAAGTAAGAGTCATGTCTGCCAACCATCACTGGGCAAAACAAAGGAAAATGCATACATTACATCAGTGAGAATTGCAACTGGTTTGAATATTGAAAAACTTATGTCCACAATTAGTCCAAATTGTAAAATTCTCGACTTTAAAATTAAAGAAAAACCAATAGCAAATTCTGAAAAAGTGAGTAAGGAATTCAAAAGCGAATGAACCAAAAGTTTACACGAAACCCCAAAACACACTCTTCTTCGCACATGGTACTGTGTCCAAACTAGTTCCGCTCTTTATCAGCCCATCAAGGATCAGACTTACTAACTACCAGCTAACAATAACAAACCAATAACCATTGGACCAGGTCAAATTCCTTAGGATTACAAACAAATTATACAGATAAATAATTTGGGCAAAATCGTCTGAAGGATATGAATGGGTTAGGATTTGGAGGTGCATGAATACCCAACAGAGGACTGAGTTATTTCCTTACATACAACTAATCACACCTAAAACTTTGAGGCAAACAAAACCTACATGACAAAAAAACAGTCTATTATCCAATCAAACCAATTTCATATCACATCCAACTTGGACTCGTAGCTGAAGTGCATACTCAATATACAGAAATAGCATACCTCGGGTTGATAACTGACAGCCAATACAACATCATCCACCCCTGCCTCCTTGAGAGCTTCAATCTGCGAGCATAAATAAAAACATATTGATGAAATTCGATAACCGAAGTGCATAAACTCCTATTTCAATCAATCAAATCCATAAAGGTGGTGAGTTAACCTGGTGCAGAATCATGGGTTTGTTAGCAAAATCCACCAGAGGCTTGGGAAGGCTCAGAGTAAGTGGGCGTAACCTTGTTCCAAAACCGCCCACAAGGATTAAGGCCTTCATGGTATCTGATCAAATACAGTAACCCTCTGCAAGGTATTGAAAAATGTTGAAATTGATTGGTTCTGAGTGAAATATGTTTATGCCAGTTGAGCAGAGACACAGAAGGCCTGGTACAGATGGATTCTAAATGCCCAGATGGGAGACACGGAAGGCCTGTGAAGATGGACTCTAATATGTCCAGATGGTAGACAGCACAAAAATGGATTCTAATATGCCGATCAAAGAACTTTCTAAACAGAGAGGGTGCTAGAGTTGATGCGGATCCTATTCAGTAAAGAATGTGCCGAAATACCAAAAGAATGTGCCGAAATACCAAAATAACTCGAATGCAACAAGAGGAAGAAAAGTATCAGGAATCGGTCAGGAAATGGACCAAATTAGCTCGAATGCATATAAAAATGCCAGGAGGAATATAAGTATCCGGTAATCGGGAAAGACGGGTGGGTTTGGAGCAAATGTATTGGAAATAAAAAGAGAGGGAATACCGATCAAAGGAGGTGGAAAAGATTAAAATTTGAGGACTAATGAAGGCGGTGCTCAACAAACTATGATCATAAATATATAATTACGCCGAAAGGCGTATACCTATTGATAATGGGCACAATTAATGATCTTTTAATCTTATTAAACCTTAAACCCTAATCTGATGGCTACGCATTCAAGAGGCTGGCATATTCTTAGTCGTCCTCCAAAATCAATGAGCCAGATTTATTGTTCATAACTTCCTTGCATTTATGAAGGCATCCGTTAACATGTTTATTTTTTTACATTTACCTAAGAATACTTAAAAAATTACTGTGAACATATATAATTGACATGTTCAAATGATTAAAAATATAATTGACACGTTCAAATGATTAAAAATGATTAATATGTATGCATGCCACGCTTATATCACTCCACAGTGTTTATGTTAATGTTAGAGCACCATTAGTTTTTTATCCCACGACCTCCACGCATTACCTCCCACATTATGAACATTCCACGACTTGAACCGCCACAACCAATTAGATGTGAAATGCGCGGAAGACCTCACCAAGCCGGAGAAGAAGCTCAAAAGTTCCCACAGCTCGGCATCGACAGTAAAATCATCATATAATAATCACGCCATTCGATCTTCAAAATGCCTCGCAAGGCTTTCAGTGGCGCTAAGATAATGGGCAAGAAAGGTAGTCGTTTAATGGCCGTGAATTCGTACAGGGTACAGCGATCGCCTCCAAAACAGATTTTATAAGACTCATGGGCAACAAACAATATATAATTTACATATTCATTCCCAACAGCGAGTGTTGAACGCTGTACATAATGTCCAAAATGAGCACTTTTATTTTCTGTAAACTTCTCAACACCTGACGGATTTCGATTCGGGGACTGAAGAAACCCCATCTGATGTAAGATACTTTAATTCTTTTATAGTTTCATTCTAATTTATTTAACTTTGTTATACTTTATATAGCTTATACTTCCAAGATTGTCATTTTAATAATTGCAAATTTAAATACCCGTAAATTTAAATGTAATTTCCATATAAGTGTGCATAAATTTAATATGGATCAAGAATCCACGGAAGTTCATGTTTTTGTTTGTGTTTCTGGGTGTGTTTCCTTTGTTTACATACAGGGCACTTGAATTTCCCAATAAACTTTGCCGCTTCCATATTGACACCGACACAGTGTTGAATGTGTTTTGTATAGACCACGGAGATCTTCATTGCTTTTACCTTTTGCATCTTTTATATTTTTAACATTAAATTTACACAGCCACTGTTGTTATTTAAGTTTGTACTTTTAGTCCTTTTGGTGTTATTTAAGTTTGTACTTTAATATGTTAATTAAGGTTTGATTGTAAATAATATAAGGCAAAAAAGAATTAGGGTTTATTTGCAAATGAGATATGTCTTTCGACGTTCATCAACCACAATTATGTGGTTGTGCTAGTATATAATAACAAACTATGATCATAAATATATAATATATAATAACAAACTATGATCATAAATATATAATATATAATGGGTAAGAAAGTAGGAGGGAATTTGAAGTTAAATGATTTTGACTTTAAAATGAGAGGCACATATATTAAAAAGATTAGGGATCCTACCTCGTGCTTATGATTATGATAACCATGCAAGTAAGAGAGAGGTGGGTTGAATTACGAATTCACTTCTTCTTCTTCTTTTTCAAATGAAAAATTGTTCAATTATATTATAAAATATAATTTGTTCTCGGAGATATGTACAATCAAAGAGCATTGTGACAGTTCAGCAAGGTTGGTAGAGTCATTCTTCTTTGATTGGATAATTCCAATTTAATGGAGAGTGAGAGTACCCTGTACAAAATAACATAAATTATCCGGAGACAGATGTAAAGAAATTCAATGAGAATCAAACCAAAGTATGAGTCAAAACTATGAGATAATCGATGAATATAGTGATGGTTGATTGCAGGAGTCTTGGAATATTTTGATGTTGTGAGAGAGACCCTCTTGGCCATCCATCCAGTGAATGTATGAAAGTAGACCTGATTGCTTTAGGAGAGTTGATTTAGAGAGAATGTTCGTTTGTCTTTTAAACTCCCGAGAGGTGTGAGTGAAGAATAGGTTCTTGAAATTGCACTGGAGAAATTTAATTCGATCCATCCAGGTGAAGAGGTTAATCGAATGCAGATCACCACTGCAGTTCAACCAATCTATTATGACTTTCAAGTCACCAATCAGATGGAGGTTTTCTAGATTGAGTCTCCTGGCCAAAAGAAGTGAGGCCCAGGCACCCAACAATTCTGCTCTAGTGTTGGTGCCCGAGCCACAACTGAATGTCCATTTGTAGATGGAATTTTCAATCAATCTGATCAATCCCCCTGCACCACACAGAGCACCATTGTGTTGGGTTGTGCCATCGAACCAACCTTTGATAAATTTGTCGGCAATGTACCGGTTAATAAATACTTTTTTTTTCTCTTTAGTTGGATGAAGATCTAGCCAAAGTTGATGCATGCCAAGTGCTCTGTAAGCAACAGAGTTGTTGGAGGGTGTGGAGTTCTAAAAAATCAGTGAGTTTCGGGCCAGCCAAATATGCCAAATAACCATCGGAGGAAGAAGCTTGAGAGCACGCTCGCTTGAAAGCCAGTTGATGAAGCAATCAACAATGGAGATCCCTTGCTAGGTCGTTGTGACTGTTGGTCAAGACTGTTGTAGTTCCAGACCTTTCTCGCAAATTTGCAGTGAATAAAAAGATGTGGCACTGTTTCTTCGTCTTTGTAACAGAGCTGGTAGAAGTTCGGACCGTTCCAGCCTTTCCTAAGTAAATTATCCCAAGTGGAAATTTTATTTTTATCCACAAACCAAGTGAATAATTTCAGTTTTAACAGAATTTTCCATTTCCAAAGGTCCTTACGCCAGCCTATGATGTTGGGGAAGTTTCCAAAATTTATAATTGTTGAATAAAAATTTGAAACAAAGATGTGGTCGGTGCCATCTCCGCTGGTCCAAAGGAGGCGATCCTTTCTGTTGAGTAGGAAGACTCCAGTGCTTATGAGAGACCCGCAGAAATTTGTCCATTCTATCAAAATATCGCCAGTAAGTTCAAGAGTGCAACCCAAAATCCATCCGGCATGTGATGTACCCAACAGATTGTGGTTTGATGTTTGGTATAGAAAGTATATGCCCTTGTTGTGAAGGTGTGCTAGAAGGGATGGGGAGAGAAAAGATGACAAGCCAAGTCCCAGAATACAATCAGAACCAAGGCTAATGGAGCGGCCAGAACCAGGGTGTCAGTTGATCCAGTCTCTAAGCAAGTGTGTTGATTTATTCAAAATCATCCACGTCTGCGAGGTTGTTCTAGGAAGAGTAGGGGATGAGAAAAGTCAGTTCTCAACAGTGGTGGATGGCAAGTATTTATCTTTAATCACCATACTCCAGATGCCTGTTGAAGTAAGAGCTCTCCAGAGAGTAGAGGCAGCCAATGCTAAATTGAATTTGAAGAGGTTTCGGAAGCCCCAGCCTCCTTTACTTTTTGGAGTTGCTATGGTTTCCCAATTGCAAAGATGTGCAAGCGTTTTTCCTGGCAACCCGACCAGAGAAATTTGAAGCTCAATTTCCTGAGTTTTTCCAGGACAGTCAGGGGAATGGCAGCCAGCGCCATCCAATACACTGGTTGTCCTTCGAGGGTGGCCTTCAGAAGAGTGTATCTACCACCAATCGATAACCACCAGTTGTTCATTTTTTTCTTTACCTTAGTTAGCAACCATTCCCAATCTGAAGCTTTTTGTTGTACTGTTTTTATGAAATATCCAAGACAATGTAAACCCAAGGATAGATGATCAAATTTATGTGGGAAGAGGGCTTTAAGTGAGTCTAGGACCTGTTTAGAGATATTAGCATGGTGGAAGGTAGTTTTATTCTAGTTCATAAAAAGACCAGAGGCTGCTTACAAGCCATTCTTGTAGATTATCCTTTGTCATAATAAGAACATCATCGGCGAAGAGAAGATGAATGATCTTGACCAATCTAGAGACTTTGATCCCTGTGATTTTACCTTCTACCTGACTCTTTTTTAGTAGAAGGCTTAATCCTTCCATAGTAAGATGAAGAGAAGCAGGGACAGCGGACAACCCTGGTGCAAGCCTCTTTCAATTTGGAAAAATGAAGATGGTTCTCCATTAATCAGCACAACAATAGATGCACTAGTGACACAACTCATGATCAAGGCTATAATGGAATGGAAAAAACCCAGTTGGGTTAAGGTAAGATGGAGAAAGTCTCAGTCAACGCAGTCAAATGATTTCTTTAGATCAAGTTTAAGGATGAGGGCACTGGCTTTTTTGTGATGGATGTTGTGGAGGCATTCTTGGGCAGTGCCTATGGCATCCATAATTTGTTGGCCCTTTAGGAAGCCTAATTGTTCTCTAGACAAGAGGCGGGAGAGGATTGGTTTGACTCGGTTAGCAATGATCTTAGTGATGAGTTTGTAGCAAAGATTACAGAGTGCGATCAACCTATAATCTCCAAATGAAGTTGGATGGCTGGCTTTCGGAATAAGAGTTAAGAAGGTGGAGTTTAGAGCCCTAGGGAGATTACCTTGTTTCCGAGAGTCTTCTACAAGATCTAGTAAGTCTGGCCCCACTAGATCAAAGAAATGCAGATAAAATTCAACTGTCCAGCCATCGGGGCCTATACTTTTATCCTTGGAGAAGGATTTGAGGGCTGCAAGAACTTCTTGTATGTTGCAAGGTCTGAGCAAATGAGAGTTCTCCTCTGTTGTTACAGATTGTGGGTATAGTTTTGCCACATCAATTTGGGAGGAAAGTAGGACCTCTGTTCTGGCTTTGTACAAATTTGTGAAATAATTATTGGTTGCTGCTTTGATGTCTTGTTGAGTGTTGTGAATGTTACAGTTTCATCTGTAATGTCCCAAATATGTTTTTTATTCCTGGAGGAGGAGGCAAAAGAGTGGAAAAATTTTGTATTAATATCTCTAGACTTTACCCAAGTAGCTCTGCTTCTTTGTTTCCAAAGAGATTCTTCTGCCATAAGGATCTTATTTCTTTCTGATTCTAGATATTGGTAAATTTGTAGATGAATTCCAATTTGATCTGTCAATGGAGTAGAGCGTTGATGCTCAAATAGCCTGTGTTCCATCTCGTGAAGTCTTTGGAATGTGGTAGCTTTGTGATTCGTGGCCCATCCTTTAATGCTGGTTTTTAACACTTTTAATTTCTGAAGAAATCGGGATGGTATGTTCAGATCTTGTTGTAGAGCAGGATCCGACCACATTGTTGTGAAAATTTCTGAGAAGGATGGTTCAGAGAGCCAGGACGAATTCAACTTAAACAGATAGGATATCCTCTTGTGGTGAAGGCCAAACTGTATAAGAATCGGAGTGTGGTTCGAAAGATATGAAAAATCCGCCTAGGTTCTAACTCAAACCGATGAATTAGCCAGGTTGTCCGTGATATAAAATCTGTCAAGGCATTTTGAAATGTGATCCTGGCCCTATCTACCATTGTGCCATGTGGGAGTCAAAACAGTCGGTGGAATGTCGACTAGCCCATGAGAATGAAAAAGAGTGGTGAAGAATTCGGAAAGTCATTATTGTAAAGTAGATAAACCCCAAGTTTCACCAGAGTTTAGAGTGAAGTTCAAGTCGCCAGCCAGTGCCATATTGTGGAGATCGAGTAGACCTTGTGATTCCACCTGTTGCCAGAAGGTTCTCCTATTTTGACAAGGCCCATGAACATTGAGGAGGTTGATAGATTGAGAGTTCCACTTACAAGTGCCAGTGAGTAGGAGACCTGCACAACTTAGAAAATGTTGTAATTCAAACATAGAAGGATCCCAAGCAGCTGCGAGACCTCTCGAGGATCCAAGAGAGTTAACAGAATAAGTATGCCAATCTAGGCGATATTTGGAAAGAAAAGTTATAGCTTTGAGACCATCAACTAAAGTTTCCTGAAGTAGTATAATATCGAGCGAAGTTCGAGCAATTAGGCTTCTGAAGGCAGAGGATTTAAGGGGCCTTCCCACTCCTCTAATGTTGAGGGAGAGCAAGATCATTATTTATTTCTTGCTAGGGCTTTCATGCCTCTAAGCGCCCCATTATCAAAAGAGTTGGTGGAAGTGACAGAGGTAGATGGTAAGGATGGCTTCTCTTTACGACGAGCACTTATGGTTTTAATCGGAGAGTGTTCGTATCCGATCCCACGGGACCAAGTATGTGAACATCCCTGTTCCAATCCGGAGCTATTTATGTGTGCTAGGGACTCTGTCTCAGAAGAAGGCAAGATGATAGAGTGTCCTAGGTATGTAGGAATTGGGGATGGAGAGATAATTTATTTGTAAGAGGGAAGGAGAGAATCCAATACCTCATTGAAGGAGGTGCTTTCTTGTTGTGTAATGCTTAAATCTAGTAGGTGGAAGGTCGAGGGTATGGTCGAATTATCTGTAGCATGGTTAATGGAAGTCAGCTGGATGGATGTTGGGGGAGTCGGGTTCACAGTTATGGCTAGGGAAAATAAAGAGTGTATAGTGGGTAGGGGGGGAAGGGGCAGGAGGGGAGTCTGTTGAGTTGGAGGGCAGAATCGAAGTGTGAGTCGAAGGTGAGGACAATGTATGGAGAGGTGCAGAGGGTTCAACAGAGCGACCAGGTGAGGGTTGTGGGATCTTAGTAGAATATGGTTTATGTTGTAAAATGGAGATGGGTTCCAGGGTATTCAGCTTGGGAGAGGAAACCAAGGGGAGGGTGGCAGGTAATGGATGGAGAAGAGGGAAGGGGAGGTATGTGGAGGGTGGGGGAAGTGGATTTGGAGAGTTGTATGGATGGATAGATGGGCCGACTGCTAAAAGATAGGGTTAAGAAGGTGTTGAGGAGGGGCCCGAAGTGGAGGGAGGAGGTGACTGTAGAGTGGAAGGAGGGGTGTTCAGTGGAGGAGTGTAGTTAGGCATCAATGAGACAGATGTGTTTATCTGCTCTACTTCCCAGTTAGTGAGAGAGTTTTAAAGAGATGGACAAATGCGTTTGAGTTTACCTGTGGTGGTTTCCAAGCTGGCCGAGTCATCATCTGAAGGAAGATTCAGGTAAGAAATATGTGTAGATGGAGGCGGAGAGTCCATCCTGGAAGAGAGTTCGAGCATAGTTTCCTCAGATTCTTCTTCAGCAAATCGACCTGGACAAGTGTTCTTCAGGTGTCCTGTTTTTCTGCAGATGGCGCATCTGAAAGGGATGCCTAAGTAATCCAGTCTATGTTTGTAAATCTTACCACGCTAATCAATATCCAGGCATTCTAACAGTCCATCATGTATGTCTATCTCCACCATTAATCTAGCAACTTTTTTCACTGAAGCAGTAAGGGAGAGCTGATCCACACAGATGAAGTGTCCAAGGGTATTGTCTATGGATTCAAGTGCTTTTTGGTTCCAAAGATGAAGGGGGAGTCCTGGGAGGAGGACCCAAAGATGTCTAAGATGGAAATAGTCCTGCAATGGGTCAAAGTTGATCCTCCAGCATTTCAACATGAGGCTACTACCATCAATAGTCCAAAACTGCTCCAGGATAGTAGAAGAGTCTTCAGTAGATTTGAAGATGAATGAGATCCAGCCTTGTGTGAGATAGGTGATCTCCAGAGAGTAGGACAAGAGTGGTTTCCAGTTGCGTCTTACCCATTCTGAGAGGTCTGTGCATCAGAGGTTTTTGTAGGAATATCTTCCTATTAAGGTTGTGAGGCTGAGAGTGACCGATTCAGAAAGGCCAATATCATGTCCTAAGACGATTTTCCTTTTGGTCTTTTTTGTATTCCAGGGTCTGTGAGAAGTAAAAGGTCTGTTGGTCTGAGTAGTTCCAGAATGAGAATGATGCTGGTGTGGGTCACCAAATTTCTTCTGGGAGGACTGGTGGTAAGTCCCATGGTTGGTGAGAAGTGTGAGATGCTCGGTCAAGGGTTGTTGTTGAGGATAAGTATGTGTGGAGGGAAGTATGGAGTGCCGGTTTTTTAATGATGAGAGGGGAGATTTGATATGGAGTGAAGGGACTAGTGGATGGTTAAGTGAAATAGTAGGTGAAGAGTGTGATATCAACAAAGGTTTGGTAGGTGGGGTCAGAGTGGATGTGGAGGAAGAGTTTGCGTGGAAGAGGTTTGCCAATAAGTTCGTGGAGGCAAATAGACCCTCTCTGTTCAAGAGGGCTTCGTCAGTTGCACTCATAAGTGCACTGGCATCCCTCTCCATTGTTTAATGTTTCCTTGTCGGGTAATGGAGAGTTTCTAGAGGTTTAATGGGGATCAGGGATGAGATGGAGATGAAAATGATAAAGTAAAATAGTGTAGTGATCGAGGAGCCTTGGGTGGGGTCGGAACTGTGTACAGTGCTCAGTAGTAGGGAGTTCTAGAATCTGGGGAATTGTTCAGTCAATAGGAGGAGGGTAAGGTCAGAGTACAAAGGGTTAGGAGGGAGGCGAGGGTGCCCAGTATGCTTCAAATCCCTTCATCAGGTGTTGGCGAAGTCACAGGGTACATAACAGTCGAGAGGATTGTTCGCCATTTTTTAATGGAGCCGAGATTTGCAACTCTTAAGACGTTGAAATTGCGTGCACTCGAATTATGAATTCACTTGGCTACAAGGAAGGTATTTTTTATGATTAAGAGAAGGTTTTGAAAGTTTTTATTGTAGTGGAAGAATGATTTGATATTTGATTATGTTGTGAATATTTGTCTTCTATAATAATAAAGAGTTGTTGGTAAGTGGATTATTGATTGATTGATAGTGACCATGAAGAGTTGATAAAGAATTGTTGGTAAGTGGATTGATTGATTGATAGTGATGATGAGGAGTTGTTGATAAGTGGATTGATAGATTGATAGTATTCATTTACAAAAATTTATAGGAAAGGTTGTTAATAAGGAGTTTTTTTTATAAGTTATTAGTAATGGATATTTTAGTCAATCATGATTAATGATTAATAAATATCTTACTTTCACATGGATTTCATGTGACCCTCTACCTGGAAATGTTGAGGTCTTATGTTAGTTAAAGTTACATTAAAAAAAATAACAATAATAAAAATAAAGTCTATTAAATTAAAAAAATAAAAACAACCCCGCATGGGGTGACACGCGGCGGAGGAGCGACAGCAGGCTTTGCACTTAGCCGGGGATTAAATGCTAAAGGCCGTCACCATTGCACCCACATTAACGATGCAGGACAACCATAACAACAATTCAGCGATGGGAGGACTTCTCCCTCGAGCGACCATTTACGAGCTCGGTGTACTCAGCAAGTTTGAGGTTAAAGGCGGTTATGGGTTCTCGAATTATGGTTATTCGCTTTCTTTTGCTCCGGCCTCGGCTATGCTCCTCGTTTGGAGGCTCTGGTGTAGTGCCGCGCTCCTTGCACCCTGGTTCACCATCCTTTCGTGGAGCATTGGCACGGATCCTCCTGCTTGTGCTCTCAATTGGCTTCCACCCTCGTCCTGGCCTTCGTGTTTTTCTTGGCGAGCGCTCTGCAATCTCACTCACCCCCAGGACAATATGACTAGGAAACGAGGAATGCCTCGCCGTGGCTCTGCTTGGAACGCCCACAAGGCGCAGCGGCGGCATAAAGAGCATCTCGAACGTGCTCTGGCCATGGCTACTTCACTGCTTTGAAAGAAGGCTCGGGCAAAGGAGAAGGCTCTGCTCTCCACCATTGCCGAAAAGGAAGCTGGCCGCAGCATTGTGGACACTGTTAAGATGGAGGACGACACTGAGGAATTGTACCCGACTTGTATTGTAGAGGAGGACCCGAATTTGGAAGACCTGGCGACAATGGAGGCGCCCTGCGACACAGCGAGGTCTGGTAGAGGGGAAAGCAAACCAAATTCCGGTCTGGATGCCGATTTCCCCGGTTGCATTGTGGAAGAGGTTCCCTGGCAGGACCTGGAAGCAGCGTTGGATGTGGAAGGTGCGAAGAGAAGTGAAGGATGGTGCGAAGGGAAGGATGGTGCGAAGAGAAGGACACTCGACGACGAGGGTGGTGATCTGCATGGCTTTCTCCTCGGTGAGGAGAACCTGTCCCTGGTGTTCGAGCTCCGAGGCCACATGTCTGACCTGGAGCATCGTGCCCTCATCATGGGCCAACGCCTGGACATGCTTCTCAATGCTTACTCTAGTGCTCCAGCTCGGCGAAAGTGCCCCCTCTGCGCACAGTCTTTTGCCATCCCGGCTGGGTCCACGTGGAAGACAGATGATGGCGACAGGTCACCAATTACCTAGGTTTTCTTATGTTTTCTGGCTCTTTAGTTTTTATGCTACTGTTGTATGCTCTTTCAGACTTTAGGCACCCATCCTGGTTTCCTCCGGGCAGGACGGATGCCACTAGTTTATAGTTGTTTTTGTTATAAACCTATGCTGGTTTCCGGTTTCCGGCAGCATTATGGGTGACTCAGACTCTTGACTCTGTATATCTGGCCACGGTTTTTTTTGATAATATAATATAGCAGGCTCTCCCCTTTTTTACTTAAAAAAAAATTAAAATAAAATAAAAACAATAATAAAAATAAAGTGGCTTAATTAAAAAAAACAATTTCATATTGTAAAACTTAACATGCAATAAAATAATAATAATAAAATTTACACCTTAAAAAATTGGGTCCCTCTAAATGCTTGGTAAATCCGGATTTAAGATGGATCTACCATGTTTAAAATAAGATTGCACCTAAAAAAATAATCATTATAAAAAATAAAAAAAATCGCAAAAATTATACATGGGAAGAAGATAGTCAAAATTCTACATAAAGAGAGAAAAGAGCCTAAGATCAAAAAGGTTTTTGTACCCATCATTTTGAAGAGTAAAGCAATGTATAAACTTCAAAGTATAGACAAAGGGTCATATAGTTGTAAGCATTACCATCTTGTCAACAAGCGTTGAATGAGACCTAGAGCCTAAGATCAAAAAGGTTTTTGTACCCATCATTTTGAAGAGTAAAGCAATGTATAAACTTCAAAGTATAGACAAAGGGTCATATAGTTGTAAGCATTACCATCTTGTCAACAAGCGTTGAACGAGACCTAGAGTTTAGTCCTCCTAAATGTTTTTTAATTAAAATTATTTTTAAAAAATATAAATAAATAATATAAATGATTAAAAAGTAAATCGAGTAAAATAAAAATTGATTTATTAAACAATTATTAAAATAAATAATAAAATTTAATAAGAATTTTAACTTATACAACATATATAATATTTATTTCAAATTATAATAATATAATATTCATTTCAAATTATAATAATTATATTATTTTATTTTAATTAAAATAATATATCAATTTTATTAAAATGTTTAAAAAAACATAAATAAATAATATAAATGATTAAAAAGTAAATTGAATAAATAAAAATTAATTTATTAAACTATTATTTAAATAATAAAATTTAATAAAATTTTTAACTTATAACATATATAATATCCAGCCCAAATTATAATAATTATATTATTTTATTTTAATTAAAATAATATATCAATTTTGTTAAATTTGAATGTATAAATATATGTTAGTCAAAAATTAAATTTAAATTATTAATAGAGTGATGTATTGTTTTAGTCTCTCAACCATAA
>ML791543.1:132310-142624 GCA_009831015.1 Picea engelmannii
TCCCCCATTGAGAGCATGGCTATGACTAGATACCTAATGTATAAGAACAAGTTGAACAACATGGAAGACAATAGGCTTCCTAAAATTGCTTCAAAATCGAGTCATAACCACCATCGACTCAAGTGAGGATGACATAAAGATGCCCGGTCTTGGCTAAACTATTGGGGAATCATGGAAGTCATCATTTTGCAGAATAAAGATACTATAAAAAAAAGCGTCAAATCAAAATTTAAGGCGAAAATGTGGTGTGATAAAGAGTTAGAGGAAAAAAGAAAATTAAGGTATTATAAGGATGTGATCAACCCTAATCTAGAAGATCAAAATTATCTATCTGTTTTGCAAAGTGTAAAGAAAAAAATAAGCATTGATAAGATAAGAACAAATTCTCACGAGCTCCATAGTGAAACTGGGCGTTGGTCAATTCCTAAAACGCCATGGGATGAAAGAGTGTGTTACCTTTGTGACACTAAGAAGGTTGAAGATGAAAAGCGCTTTCTCTTAGATTGTCCAACCTATACCCATATTAGATCTCATTTTCAAAATATTTGTCACACTACCAACCTTCCTAACCTCTTAACTCAACAAAAGTATGGTGATCTTGGAAAGCTTCTCTTAATGCTTTTCGAGCACATAAACAAAATTCTAAAGAATCACAAGTAATCACTTACCTTCTTAAGGTCCGATGGACCAATTCAGTCTTAGTAGACGTTAATCATCATCATCATCATCACCATCAATCAAAATTATAAAAAAAAACACGTGTATAATTATGAGTGATTAGTTTCCTAAGATTCAATAGAAATATTATATTAAGTGTATAATTATTTATTAAACCTAATTATCTTCTAATTTAAGTTTCTTGCATGTATTTTATAGGTTGTAAATAATTTAATCAACAATACGGTTTATATGACTATATTGGTTAAGGGGATCATTATTAATGGTTAAAAATGTGTATAGCTTGAGTGGGCCTAATGGTTAAGAATAGGTATTTCCTCCTAGAAGGTGACAAATTCAAATCCAGAGGGGAGTAGGGTATATACATCTCTATAGACTTTAGTAGTCAAATTGTTTTTTTTTTGACATAAATGAGTAATGAGGCTTTTATTAAAAACAACGGAAAACCGCTGGTGCTGTTACAGAGGTGTAGGACTGCAACTAACTTAACTAGAGTCTACCTCGATTCAAATCAGCTATTAAATGAAGCTTAGATGCCGAGAATGGCTAAAACATAACTACTTAGACAACCTTTCTGACTGTTACTAAATGATTAAAGGAAAACTCTTGCTTTTGGAAGTGCTTCTGAACTACTCCTTGCCTTTCCCATTGGACTGCGCTTTTTCTTCTGTCCATTCCTTGTTGAGTTGTTCCATCTGTTGCTCTAGATTCCGCATCCTTTCTTCATGGTCTTGCTTTGGTTTACCCAATTCCTTCCTCAGCTTCCAGATCTCCTCACTCAAGCCGGATCTTGTGTAGATGATGTCGTTTTCTAAAGCCTCCATCCGTCTCCCAGCCTCACTGTCCAAGTTCTGCAAGAAATCTTCCAAATTGGCCATGAGCCCCTGCAGTTTTTCCAACTCCTCTTCCAGCGCTGTGATTCTTGCCTCCGCAGTTGGCTTTGGACCCGAGCTCGACGCCATCTCGAGCTTTCGCTTGCTCCTCTAGCGACCTTCCCCTGCTGTCTAAGATGCTGCCCTGGTTCGGCCTTCTTACGCACTGCTCTTCTTCCTTTGTTCTTACCCTTCCAGCTCACCTGAGTTTATAATCCTGCTCTGTCCTTTCTTTGTTGGATTCTCTGTGTGGAGGTATGGCTTGGGGATATGGGAGTGCCGGCCTCATGATGGAAAATCCTTTCCGTTCTGAAGATCGCGCTGAAATTCCAAGATACGACTGTCTTATCATCTGCTCCTGCGTCTTGTCCATGTGCCCACTTGTATTATCTGCTTGGTTTGGTGTAATTATAGAATACTCCATTCAATTGTGGCTCCGTTGAGTATCATGATACTTTTCCCCAAACAGGCTCCCGTATTGGCCTCCTCATCCGCCTGGACATTATTTCCCCTTAGGACATGAAACCATTGTATTGACTGGAACCGACGCCTAAGGATCCTTATTTTATCAATAACGTGCTTGAGTTTCCCATCCGTTACCCTGGTGTTCTGAACTAAGGTTTGAATTAGTAGCCTTGAATCTCCAATCACAATTAATTTTCGAATATCTAAGGACAGGGCTTGGGAGAGCCCTTGCCAGAGGGCAAGAGCTTCAGCTTTGTTATTGAGTTCTATACCTAGGCCCCAGGCATACCTGAGTACGGTGTTCCCAGTGGGATCCCTTATTACCCCTCCTCCCCCTGCCTTCCCTGGATTACCCTTAGACGCTCCATCGAATGAGAGAATGTTGGTATTTAGGGAGCTTTTCCATTCCTCCAGTGCACTCTTGTCCATTCTAATTTCCCAGCTGCAAGGTGAGATGATTAGAGGGCCTCCTGGTAAGGCAATCTGAAGCCCAAGATGGCACATCTACTCTTCTTCTTCAGTTCCCAAGGCCTTCGTATTGGAGGTCTTTATGAAGTGGGTCGCACTCTCGCTGAAAAGGCTTTTAATTTTGACAGCTACCTTTGCTGGAGTTCTTTTCTCTTCTCTGAAGATCCGGTGGTTCCTTTCCAACCATATCTTCCAGAGAATAAACTTCGGCAAAGCTTTCCATGTCGTTGTAAGGTGACCTTGGTTTGCTGTCCTGAATGGGCACAGGGCTTGCCAACTCGAAAACAAAAGCTGGAAATCCTGTGGGATGGAAGGGGTCATGGCTCCTAAACCAAGAGTTAGATTTTAAACGTCGCTGGCAAATGGGCAACTTAATAGTAAATGAATTGTCGTCTCCTCTGCCTGACAGCAAAGTGAACATCTTGTTGGCCCTGCCCATCCTTTTTTCCTGAGATTTTCTCTAGAGAGAACTCCTTTTTGGGCCACTATCCAAACAAACAAATCAATTTTTGGAAGGGTTTTCACTCCCCAAATTACCTTCCAGGTTGTCGAGTCTTGTGGAGCTTGTAGGCCTGGGACGAGGTGACGGTAACCCCCAGCTGAGGTGTAGATTCCTGCTTTGGAACCCAAGCCTATCTTGTCCTTCTTTTTCTCTCTTAGGGGGGTTCTTCCTTGCAATGCTTCCTTAAGGCTGCTCCACTCTTCTTCTAGTTCATGAGGTAAAGAAGCGATCTCCCACCTGGACCAAGACTTGCTTTCATCATTTTGCCACGTCGAGATGTCCCAGAGGCTGTGAATATTGTTATTCTGCATCCATTCTTTTAAACGCCTTAGCTCCTGCCGAGTTGAAAGCGCTGATCCTCCTAGAACTGAATCCTCCCAAATGTTAATGTTTTGCCCATTCCCCGCGATCCAAGTGAGATGAGAAAGGAAGGCCGACAACACCTTCTGGCATAAACTAAAGATTGGAGAGTCCTTCCTTGGTCTTGTTGGATTTCTCAAACATTTTTTTCTAGGCCCCTGGAAATATTTTTTCCAGAGGGCTCGCTTGCTCCAATTAATAGTCCCTGTGATGAGATTCCATAGAATTTTTGCTCCAAGGGCCAAATTTTGCATCTGCATATCCTTTATTTGGAGACCCCCTTCAAGAAAGGGTTTTGTAATTTTCCCCCAATTTACCAAATGTAGACTTCTGCCTGTTTTCTTTCCTCCTTCCCAAAGGAACTGCCTGATCATCACCTCTACTTTCTGTATTACAGATCTGGGCGCTAAGAGTAGTGCACTTTGATAAATTGGAATGTTGGAAAGAACCGCTTTTATGAGAACTAGTTTACCTGCCAAGTTCAGCCAATTGGCGCCCCAGGAGTGAATTCTGTTTTTGATTTTTTCTATCATGTTGTTCCAGTGTGCTACTTTTGGGACGACCTTAATGATAGGGACTCCTAGGTAGTTAAATTCTTCCCAACTGGTGCTTCCGGCAATCCCAAGTATTTGCGAGATATCATGCATTTCTCTTGGGTTAACGTTCCACCCATAGATTTTACTCTTGGCTGTGTTAATTACGCTGCTGGAAATGTCTGTAAATACATTTAGCTCCTTCTTGATTTTTTTTTTTCTATTGTTGTACTTGCGCCTCCCAGAAGCAACGTATCATCCGCATATTGTGCATGGTTTATATCCTTGACCCCTTTTGCAATACGCAGCCCGGCAAGATTGAGCTGTCGTTGCCCAAACTCTAATTGAAGGCTCAGGACAGAGGCTTGAATAGCGTATAGGAGGGGGGAGAGGGGGCATCCTTGTCGGAGTCCTCTTGTTGCCTGAAAAAACCTTGTGGCTCTTCCATTTACCAAAGGAGCTATCCAAGGTCCTGAGATACATGATCTAATCCAGCTTATGAAGGAGGGCACAAACCCAAAACGTTCCATCACTTGGAACAAAAATGTATGCCTTACCCTATCGAAAGCATTTGAGAGATCGAGTTTGACAATCATACCTTTGTCTTTCCGTCGTAGGCTTGAGTAAAGTGCCTCTTGGACGAGGATGATATTGTCCATTATGCTCCTTCCTTTTATGAACCCTCCTTGGTTTTCCGGGATAATAGCAGGGAGGACGCTTTGGAGTCTGTTCGCTATGATTTTGGTGAGTATTTTATAGCTGGTGTTGCATAGGGAGATAGGCCAGAACCTGTCAAAGCTGGTCACTCCTTTTTCCTTTGGTAGCAATGCTAAGAATGAAGAATTAGTCCCTCCTCCAATTTTGGCACAAGCTTGGGATTTCCTGATGAGTTTCGTGAGGTCAGACTTGATGATATTCCACCCGTGTTGGTAAAATCTGGTCGTAAATCCATCGGGTCCAGGGGCTTTATCCGGATGCAATTGATCCAGGGCCTCTTTAATTTCGTGTTGATCTATTTCCCTAACTAACTTGCTATTAACCTCTTCTTGTATCTTTGCCTGGATCAAATCCAATGGATAGGTGGCTGGGTCGCTTGCTTCTCGATGAGGCTCTGTATAGAGTGCTTCAAAAGTTTGCACCGCTGCCTCCTTGATGTCTTCAAAGTCCGTTATAATCTGACCCTGAGTGCGGATTTCTGTTACCGTTTTGAACTGCTTCCTGGCCTCCGCTTGCTTGTGAAAGTAAGCGGTGTTCTTATCCCCTGCTTCGAGCCACAGACACCTCGATTTTTGCTGCCAATGTTTCTCCTCTTCTCTGCAGGCTTGGTGCCAGACTTTTTGCAACGTTGCCTCTTGTTGCAGAGATTCTTTCGAGGGCTCCACATCTTCCATTTCCAGCTGAAAAGCCTCTAAGTGCTGCTGAGCTTTTAGGCGTTTGGAGATGGGGTTTGGTAAAGATTTGGCCCACTCTTTTAACGCTCTTTTTAACCTCCGGAGTTTTTCTTCCCAGACATAAAAGGGGGAGCCTGAAACTGGACCGTTCCATATTTTGGCCACCAGGGCCGGGTAGCTTTCTTCTTGGATCCATCTTGGGCTGAAACGAAAGGGGATTGGCCCCAGATTATAGTCAGAAGTCAGACTTAGAGAGATTGGCTTGTGGTCTGACACGCTGTGAGGGAGAATTGCAGAGTCTATATTTAGACCCAAGACAAGGAAGGAGCTTTGGACGAGGAATCTGTCCAGTCTTGCTGCAATATGCCCTGGCCCCACTCTCTTGTTTGACCAAGTGTACTTTCCTTTTGCTGGCTTTATATCCTCCAGCTCCCAGATAGACATTAGGTCCTCTACCCATTCCCTTGCTTGATCCCGAACTCTTGAGCCTCCCTTTTTCTCGTTTGCCGAGAGGGTTAGATTTAGATCGCCCCCAAGGATGATATTGTCCAGTGCGCTGTCTTGCATGAAGTCTCTTAAGGTTTCTCAGCAAGAGATTTTAGCTTCTGGCAATACTGGAACATAGAGATTAAAGAGACTTACCTGTCTCCCTGTGTCCAAATGGACAAGGCTGGTGTAGATCCAATGTTTGCGAATTTCATACATGCGTAGGTCATATTTTTTGGAGTTCCATATCGTGCCCAGGCCGCCCGATGCCCCTCTGGCACTTTCTGCTATACCACTACTGACATTCCATCTTGCTTTGACTTTCTGGAGGAAATCTTGTCCCTCCATCTTGGTTTCTTGGATCAACAGGATCTCGGCTTTAGCGGTTTTGATAATGTCTTTTAGCGCTTCTTCCTTAGGTGTGCTTCCGAAACCTCTGCAATTCCAAGACACCAATTTCATTGATTACCTGAGGGTGATTGTTGGCCTTCCTGGAAGGCCTTGGACTTCTTCCTAGTCTGTATGACGTTGATTAACTGCTTGAGGGTTGGCTGTGATCCATTCAGAACATCCTTGTAAGTCTCTTTTTCTCGCTCTACTATTTTAGATTTCCTTCCTCTCCTTGATTTTTTCGGGGTGAGTTCTATGTTGCTATCTTCCTCACTGCTGCTTTCTGAATGGATCTCACCCTCCTCCCTTGCTTGTGTTTCCCCTGGCTCTCTAGGATCTTGAGCTTGGTCTTTCCCTTTTCCCTGCGCCGAGCTATCCACTAGATCCAGGTTTGGTCGCTGTTGCTCTGGCTCCTCTGCATGACTTGGTTCTGTAACCCCTTCTGTAGTTCCATTTGTTTTCTCTGCATCTGTTCCCTTATTACTGTCTCGTGCGTCTTGGTTGGGTCCCGAGTCTGCTTGAGGTACCTGATCCATTTTTTCCGGCCTTGGGTCCTTTACCCTTGTGTTGGGTTTTGCCTTACCTACCTGTTGCCATCCCTCACTTGCGTCTTTTGCCATGCTTGGATCTTTGGGACAATTTCTCTAAAAATGCCCGTACTCATGACATCCCCGGCACTTAAACGGTAGTTGTTCATGGTCAAGTTTTTGGTAATGCTACCATTCCCCTACTTTTAGCTTGACTGCCTCCAGGAGTCCTACCTCCAGGTTCACCTCCACACAGATACGAGCACAGGAGTACTGATCTTTTGGATCCGCCTTATCGATATAATTTCCAAGACCGTTGCCAATTGCCTGAAGCGAGGAGTTGTTCCAGCAATGGATTGGTAGGTTTGGGAGCCTCACCCAAACCGGGACTTCCTTGGGGACCTCCGACTCCGGATCGAAGCTCGGATGCCAACGATTCAGATAGAGACCTTGGGGGCCCATGAAATACGGTCCGTTCCTAAAGATCAAGTCCCAATCGGCTTCTGAGATAAACTCGAAAATGTAATAACCTCTGCCCACTGCATAGCATGTAACATTGTTCTGGATTAAAGGTCTCCAGTTCCTTTGTATCCAGTTGTCTGTAGTTTTGGTGGAGGGCCAGAGCCCCATGAACTGACCCACCAACCCTCGTTTAGCTAACGAGACCGCAACTCTCATTGGCTGATCCGGCGGCAGATTGATTTCAAGGACCGTTTCTAATCGTTTTACGAAGCTTGGGGGTGCATCGACTGTAGATTTCTTGTCGTGTCTGGTCAGAAGTTTGCGAAACGCGTTATTGTGAGGGGGAGGAACGCTCGGTTCCCCGCCCCCAGGGGCGGCCATGGATCGATCTCTGTAATCGGCTAGGTCAAACTTCCCAGCACCCACCCGCCCGCTCAAAAAATATGTTTGTGTAGTCAAATTGTTATTAGTGTTGAATATGGTAATTAATTTTATTGATAATTATTAGTGTTGAATATGGTAATTAATTTTATTGATCAAATAAATACAATTGTATCTTTAGTAAGAATTTACACGTATCTTTAGTAAGAGTTTACATGTGTGTTGAGCAAGAAAAGTGCTTTGATTTAACCACTTACCATTTCATATTTGATAACGATTCTTTAGGCTATCGAATCAACTAGAAACAAAATTGGAAGTGTCAACTAGAAACAAAATTGGAAGTGTTTAGACTATGATGATGAAAGATTGCACAAACATATTAAGTCACAATGAGAATAGTACTATATTTACTTAAAAATAAAAATATTTAAACTCTAGTATGGCTTCTTAAAACCTTACTAAATAGTTTAAATAAGCTCTTTATAATATTACTAAATAGCTTAGATTAGCATATATTACTACAACCACTAAATAGTTTAAATAAGCTCTTTATAATATTACTAAATAACTTAGATTAGCATATATTACTACACTACAGGGGTAGGGTTGCATCGCAATGCAATTTCAAAAATAAATAAATTAAGTTTACCCAATGTAAAACTAAAACTACATGTAATGGGGTGCATCATCTTTTGTGTCAAATTTGCATTAGTTTTACATTATTGTTTTCGATATATACACCTTAAAGCATCATTTTTAAGTCTTTATTTTTAATACATGGTATTTGTATGCATCGAATTTGCATCTAAACCTCCGGTTTTTGGTTTTTTGTTTTTTGTTTTTTTTTGCATTAAAAAAACATGTTTTTATTTTATTTCATTTCTTTGGTTTCCATGCATTGTCTTAGTGTCATTATGAGTTTTGTTAGTTTCATTTTGGTGATATAGTTTGAATTTCATTACATTAAAAAACATGTTTTTTTTCTTTTTTTTTTAGTGTTCATGCATCGTTTAGTGTTATTATGAGTTTTGTTAGTGTCATTTTGGTGACATAGTTTGAATTATTATCCCAGTGTTAGTGTCGAAATATGAAGCTTTTGCATCATGTTTGCATCTTTCAAGTGTTATATTACTTTATTTCTATATCATTTTAACATTATTTATGTAACATAATTATTTATTCATTGTTGTCATTTTGTTATATTGAATCGTTTTACACTATATTATGTCACGATGACATCGTTTTAGCATCAAAATTGTATTATTAATGGTTTTATTATCTTGATTAATTTAATTATTATCAATTATTTAATTCATTAACATTATTAAATGTATTAGGGGAGGTAGGTGCAGGGGTTCTCCTAGACTAGACCCCAGAGAAAATAAAGTCTTGGATTGTTATTGGAATTTGGGAATTTGGGAGTCGAATCCTATGCTTTATTTCACTCTAGTGGTATTCTCATGTGATTTTTTCATGTCTATAGGCATAATAATTATGAAGTTGATGAACTTGCCAATTGGGCAATTGGCAAAGACCCTGGTCTGTTGGGGGTCAATCTTGAAGAGTCTTATGCTCCTTTTTCATGATCGAGAGCCTACTATTATCCCCTCACTCAAGGTTCCTTCTTGTTTGACGCGTGGGAGGTGGTGGTGGTATCGTGGCATTCATTCCAAGGTGCAGAGGTTGATAAGATGGAGGATGGGAAGAGTGAGGTCAACAAATCGCTCTGTGCATGCGAGACATTACACCCTAGTAATGAATTCAAGTGGAAGGTACATCAGTTCAAACGATTTTGAAGTCTGGTGCGGAATTAATCTTCTAGCGGAAGGTTGGATGGTACGTCTTGGGCTAAGGAAATTGGCTCAGAGCACTGCAATCGTCACCAAACGTTCATCTAAGATCATAGAGGACAGACGGATATGGTTATTCCAGTTTGGGAAGGTACAGGTCGTGGTGAAAAATAATGGAATATGGTTATATCTAGCGTAGAAGCAAACTGAGAGTATGACAGTTAGAGTGTATGTAGAATTGTAGCTCTGGTGGATTTTTTGTGGTGGGAAGGGTGTTCATTTGCTCGAGGTTCAATTTTCCTTGGTCGATTGCTCTGTGTTTTGTGGTGGCAAATAGTTCGAAGCAAATTCTCCTTGTGCATCTTAGCAGGTAGATCATTTGTTTACAAAGTTGGTGAGCATAAGTACTTCACCTCAGGAAGAATGAATTTGAAGGGAAGCAGAGGAATCTGAGTCTTTGGAAGGGAATTGAAGGAGCTTGAGGAAGAAGATCGCCAACGATTGCAGATTGGGGTGGGAGATTTAAGCTCCACTGTCTCCTTTGTCTTGGAAACTCTTTCTCAGCATCGAAACTTGATCGGTCAGCTACAGGATGAAGTGTATGCGCTGAGAAGTCAGAATGAGGAAATAAAATTCAAAATTGAACAATTGGAAGGGAACCATGAACAATCATCTCCAGCAGGAAGCTTCAGCCAAGGATCAATGAATGGGTCAACAACATCTATTTTTCCACTTCCAGACCTCAACGAGCCTGTAGAAAAATAATGGGAAAAAGAAGGAATGCCAGTCATCAAGCCATAACCTGGTAGTTGATAAAAAATCATTATGTAATCCCCATGTTTTATTTTTGTATATGTATCAACGGTATTTTCTACCAGTTATACTCTTTGTAGAATAATAGTAGGCTAAGTTTCTGGAGAATTAGCAAGGGAAAATATATAGTCACTGTAGAACCAGCTATGCAACATTTTTTAGGGGAGTTTTAGGGTATTTTTGAAACTGATTTTGT
>ML791543.1:142674-162740 GCA_009831015.1 Picea engelmannii
TTTTATAATATTTAAGTATTAATTAGATTGATGACTAGTATAACTCTATCTCAAAGCTTACTAATATTTAGAGCAAAAACCATGTATATATCAATGCATTACTCCACTAACTTTCAGTAAACAAGGGCGACAAGTGCAGGAGGCGATGCAATTGGATCTTGGAGGAAATATTGTAGCTTCATATGTCACATCATTGGTTTAGCAATGTATAATGTAAATACGATGTATGGTCGTGGACCCCACAATGTGATATGTAACCATTGTATATCAAAAATAATAAAAGAAATGAATTGTCAACAATAGATGGACATGGGCAAAGTCATGGGGGCTAAGTTTCCACAAGAGAGGGGGGTACAAGGGGGGATTATTCATGTGTATTAAACCTAACCCACTTTCTAAGATTATTATTTTGTATGAACCTTATAGTTTCCTTTTGAGTGTATGAAAGTCCCAGGCATAGAATACATGTAAGAGGGTTGGTGTGAAAAGTCACCTCGCATAGTTATTGAGATCATGGGGTTGAATACAATCAACATTGGGAAATTTGAGAGTCAAGATGCATGGGTAAAAGGAATTCAAATGGGTATTGTAAAAAAAAATTATAAGTAGTTTTTGGAACAACAGGAGGGTGTTGAGTGCTAGAGCTTGAAGACAACCATAGTGGGTTTTGTGGGTAGTTTGTTGGATTTGTAATTGCATGAAGAAGTTATTTGTTAGGCCTATAGAAGATATTTCTATGTAATAAATCACCACAGAGAAAGTGGGTTTGTTGCTAAGAGTTTCTTGTTGCAGTTGTAAATCCTTGGAGTCTCCAACAAGAGATATTTTCTAGCCAACCTATGTTGGAGCCCTAGAGGGAAGTGGGATAGCCTAAGGGACTATGTGCAAATAAGGGGATCACATTTCTTGGGTTGTATATGTTGAGGGGAAAGAGAGCTAGTGGATTGGGATGGTTGTAAGAAATTAGAGTGTTGTGGGTTATTTTGGGTTTGAGAGTGGACACTAGACACCCTTAGGAGACACTCTCTTTTGTGGATTCATATCCCCAGCTTGGGGGTGACTTGCTGCTAAGAACTGGAGCAATAATTCTACGGTTGGGTGGAATGTCCATCCTCTGCATCTTGTTACACGTTTGTTTGACAAGATAAATGTTTTTTTTATCTTTGTTCACTATTCTTATTCATGGTTTTTAATTGTTGTGCATCTTACTCTGCTATTTGAGTGAATTAATGATTGTTGTGCATGTTTAATAAACTGCATTTATGCTTTTAAATAATTGTGTTAGATGCATGGATACTTTTAGCATGTTGTACATATTTAATTTAATGGATATCCAAAAAAAATTACGAGTTAGTAGCAGGGGTGCTATAGAGTGGTGTCAAATCTAGGTTGCAACACTAGGCCTGTACGGGTCTACTACAACAAGGTATAACTTCAGTCTGTGAGTATAGTTGGGAGAAAATTTAGTTTTGCCTAGCATGAGGAATTAGGTTCAAGGCCCTAAGTTTTTTTACTTCTATGTGATGGTTGTTTATGGGGGTTGATTTGACCTCTAGGTGGTTGAATTTGGCTTAGATGGTCAAGTCAGGTGTTTATGCGATATTCACGATGATCGCGAGCTCAATTTAGAAAAAAAAAAGCAGCCAAGTCTTGAAAAGATAATTATCACCGATATAGTGGGTATTGCTAAGAATAAAAGATATTTTATCGTCAATAAAGAAGAGTGTGTCAACAAGAAGAAAATATATTTTATCGCAGATAAAGAAGAGTGTGTCAGTGAGAGGAAAAGCTTTTTTATTGTTGATTAAGAAGAATGTGTCGATGAGAAGAAAATATCTTTTATTTTCAATAAGGAAGAGCATATCGATGAGCAGAAAAGATGTTTTATCACTAATAAATAAGAGTGTGTTGGTGAGAGGAAAAGATCCTTTAACGCCAATAAAGAAGAGCATGTTGGTGAGAGGAAAAGATATTTTATCGTCGATAAAGAAGAGCATGGTAGTGAGAGGAAAATATATTTTATCATTGATATAGAAGAACATGTCAGTGAGAAGAAAAGTTTTATCACCGATAAAGGGGAACATATCGATGCGAGACAAAGATCCCAACTTGCTGATAAAGGAGAGTGTATTAGTGAGAGAGAAAGTTCCCATCTCGACGATAAATGAGAATGTATCGAAGAGAGAGAAAGATCCCAACTCACCGATAAAGGAGAGAATGTCAGAAAGAGGAAAAGACATTTGATCACTAATAAAGGAGAGTGTGTTGACGAGGGGAAAAGATAATAAATTGTATATAAAGGAGAGTGTATTAGTGAGGGGAAAACATAATAAATCATTGATAAATGGGTGTGTGTCAAGGAGAAAGAAATATTACAACTCTCCGATAAAGGAGTGTGTATTGACGAGAAAAAAAGATCCAACTCACTGATATGGGAAATAGTATCGGCAAGGAAGAAAGAAAAAATCTTGTTGATACATGAAAAATAAGAGAAGAGAAGAGAAAGAAAAAGAGAGAAGAGAAGGAGAGAAGGACATAAGAATAGAAGAAAGGAATAAAAGAAGAGGAGAAAGAGGAGGAGGAAAGGGAAGGAAAAAATAGACTATTTTCAAAAAATAATTTGGAGCCAAAAAATTGTTTTGGCCATAACAGGAGCAGAAAAAAGTCAAAATGAAGTGAAATTTAAAGGGTATTCCCACTGTGACAAAGGATACAAGAGTGTCAGTGAGGTCCACTAGCCACTTTTGCTTAAATTTTCTAGAAAATCCAAAATATTAGTTTTTAAAGATCTGTGTCGTGCTCAGTAATCGAGGCCCGGTTAAAGGTGAAATTTTTATAGGGAATCAAAAAAGTAAGCACAAGGATACCTAGTTGGGATTCTACCAAAATTATAAAGGAGTTGGAGTGGAGATGCTTTAACAAGGAAAAATCCACTATTCCCGGGCACTTTTAGGGGATTTTGGAAATCTTCAAGGGAGAAAAAGGGACCCTAGATCTCCAAACCAGAAAAAATTATTTAGTCAACATTTTACCTACTAATAAATATATACAACTTTGTCTTAAGGAATTTTTTGTTAGTTTTGCTCCATTTTGGAGATAGCCATTGTTTGCTAAAAATTCCAAGTCTGAAGGAAATGCAAAAGGACAAAGTTGCCAAATCCATATTTATGCAGAAGTTAGTAGGAGGATCAGATCATGGATCTGAGAGTTGTTATGTATTCACAATCAGGAATAGTATCAACACCTGATATAAAAAATTTCCTGGTTCTCATCAGATTTTCTTCTACAAGAGGCAAAATTTGGCCCTTGAGATTATTGATACCAGTGAAACAAGTGTAGAAGGGGTGAAATTGTTGATTTTGGAAAGCCATAACGTTTAGTTTAGAAATTATATTAATACATAAGTACAATCATCAGAAAGATAATTCAGAAGGGAATTTATTTGAAAGCTCATAATTTTGTTCAACAAACCAAGCAGCTCGATGTCTCCAACAAGGCAAGCAACTCTCCAAGATTCAGGTTCAACAATCGCTCTCCCCTCTCCCCTGGGAACTCAATGCAATGGATACCATTGCTTCCTAAGGAGGGAGGATTGATCTAGGTGGATATCGGTGGCCACCCACCTTCTCCAACTGGCTCAAAACAATTTTCTAGCAATTTTGGTAATTTACTATATTTAGCAGTTTTTCGGGTCCTGAACTTCCGGAGCCGTTTTGAGGCCCTAAATGGTGTTTTTTGAGAAAACGGAGAGCAACATGGATCATAGATCGATGTTTCTCACCCACAAGTTGTAGTCCTCGGATAGATCTTTCCAACGAGCTATCGAGTGGACCAAATGAAGATTGTATGCAAAAGTTACGCCCCTGGGAAGTTGACGTATCAACTACCCCCATCCGGGTCCACAAAACTTTTGGCTTTTCATCTTCTGGGGTTAGGGTTTTGGATTTTACTTATGTTAAAAAGGCCCTTAGAGCCTCATTGTAATACTCATCTTCTTTCTATTGTGATTAGCCATCACATCTCTTCTTAGAGATAAGCTGCCACCATTCT
This sequence comes from Picea engelmannii, assembly GCA_009831015.1. Classification (NCBI taxonomy): domain Eukaryota; kingdom Viridiplantae; phylum Streptophyta; class Pinopsida; order Pinales; family Pinaceae; genus Picea; species Picea engelmannii. Next base: position 146,725 of record ML791543.1, read on the forward strand.
AGCGAGTCTTTCACTCTGTACTTTTCCAGTCTTTGTACATTTATTTCATTAATAGAAATTGTGTATTACTGTATATCTGCGAATCTTGTTATATTTCTGCTATATCTCTGTTATATTGTTGTCTCTCTTGCAATATCTCTAAATATTTCTTTAGTATATCTCCGCTCTCATTTCGTGCCGAAAATAATCCGGACTAGTGGTATCAGAGCAGGTTGTTGTTGATCGTTTTCCAGTGTATGTCCCCGACGAGGTTCGAGTATAGCAAGTTGGGTCTTGAGCTTGTCTCTCTTGAATACAATCGCTCTCGCACGCCCAATAAATCCTCCATGGCGAAAGAAAATAAAAATGACGGAGCATACGATCCTATAAGTTTGTTGCTTGAGCAAGCTCTCAGGCGACAAAAGGATGAAATGATGGAGAAATTTTCCCACATCCTTCAATGCCTCCTGATAGCATCAAGCACATATTCATCAAGAGGACACTTTGGAGGCACCTCGCCTTTTAAGGTATAGGTCAATTTTGATATTCCTATATTTGAAGGTCAGATAGATGCATATGCTCTAGACAAATAGTTAAATCTGCTAGAAGGTTATTTCTCTGTTCACAATTTTTTCGACAGAGAAAATATCACCTTCACAATCCTTAAATCTCTCCCCCATGTCAAACATTGGTGGTAAACTTACTGGGAGCAGAGTTCCACAGAAGAGTCCGGGATATATGGGGCCGATCCCATTTGGGATTTTTTTGTGGATATGGTAAATGAATAGTATTATAACCATGTTGGCAACTATGAGGACCAATACATGAGATGGACCACACTGTGGCAAGAGAAGGGCCAAGCAGTTCCGGAGTTCACCAATACCTTCCATACCTTGCGCACCAAGCTGGGTATCAAAGAATCAAAACAACATTTGGTTCTGAAATACCGTGGGGTTGTACACAGATACATCCAGACTGAAATGGATTTTCTGGACATCTAATCACTCAGTGCTGCTTATCAATATGATGTTAAAATGGAGCAGAAATTTAAGCAACAAAAAAAACGAGAGTTCAGGTCTGCAAATCTACAACAACCAAGGTATGACAAAGACGACCCTAACAAACAGTCTCCCCAAAACTAGTCCAAGCCACAGGAAAAGAAGGGTCATGGGAAGACAAAGAAGGACACCGAAAAATGGTGTGATTTCCACAAAATCCCCTGGCACAACACTGATGAATGTCGCTCAAAACAGTCATTGGTGGATGAGATCAAAGACAAGGAGCCAAATCTTGATTCAGAATCTGATTCTAAAAATACTGGTAAAAGACAGATCATTGACCCCACTGCTATTGTCGCGACTGCAGCAATTCAACGAGAAGAACCAACAGATCCAGAAGAGGGGGAGTGCATATTTCATTCACAGATGTGGGTGAAGGGGACCCCGCTGCATTTTATTGTTGATAGCAGAAGCCAGAAGAACCTCATCTCAACAGAGGTCATCAAATAGTTGGGATTGTCAACAACACCACACCCACAACCATACAACATCGGGTGGCTTCGCCAAGGACGAGATCTTTGTGTCAGCTAGCAGTGTCGATTGTCATACGACATCCATCCCTTCAAGGATGAGTTATTATGTGATGTTGCCCCACTGGATGTATGTGATCTTCTCTTGGGCCAGCCATATATGTGGAAGCGCCACACTATTTATGAGTCTTAACCCCGTAGTGTCATTGTTACTTTGGGGGGTCATCTCTACAGAATACAAGAGGTAATTCCGACTATTGTCCCACCTAAAAAGTGTTGCAAGGTAGTATCTCATACTACAAAATTTATGTTTTTCACAATCTATTCAAAAGGTGAACAGAAGGATACTGCAACCACTACAGCCTCGACCCAAGCACCTTCTATCCAACAGATGTAGGTCGAAAAGGTTGCAGCAAAGCACAAAGATTCCTTCTGCACACATTCATCTCATGTAGCCAGACTGGTTAAAAAGGTCCAACCCTTCTAGCCATAGGTTCATGACAACCTTCAACAAACCAAGTAGCTTGATGTCTCTAGGAAGGCAAGCAACTCTCCAAGATTCAGGTTCAACAATCGGTTTCCCCTCTCCCCCAGGAACTCAACATAATGGAGACCATTGCTTCCTAAGGAGGGAGGATTGATCTAGGTGGATATCGGTGGCCACCCACCTTCTCAAACTGGCTCATAACAATTTTTTGGCAATTTTGGTAATTTACTATTTTTAGCAGTTTTTTGGGTCCTGAACTTCCAGAGCCGTTTTGAGGCCCTAAATAGTGATTTTTGAGAAAACGGGGAGCAACATGGACTATAGATCAATGTTTCTCACCCAAAAGTTGTAGTCCTCGGATAGATCTTTCCAACGAGCTATCGAGTGCCCCAAATGGAGATCGTATGCAAAAGTTATGCCCCTGGGAAGTTGACATATCAACTACCCCCATCGGGGTCCACAAACCTTTTTGGCTTTTCATCTTCTGGGGTTAGGGTTTTGGATTTTACTTATGTAAAAAAGGCCTTTAGAGCTTCATTGTAATAATCATCTTCTTGCGAATGCGAGTAGCCGTCACATCTCTTCTCAGAGATAAGCTGCCACCATTCTAGCGAGTCTTTCACTCTGTACTTTTACAATCTCTGTACATTTATTTCATTAATAGAAATCGTGTATTACTGTATATCTGTGATTCTTGTTATATTTCTTCTATATCTCTGTTATATTGTTTTCTCTCTTGCAATATCTCTAAATATTTATGTGTTATATCTCCTCTCTCATTTCGTACCGAAAATAATCTAGATCACACTTTGTTTTGAATATTGGTACTCCCAGGTATTTAAACGCATCCCAATTGGTACAACCTTCCATTCCCAGGACTCTTGATATCTCTACCATTTCCCTTGGTGTGATGTTCCATCCATAAATTTTTATTTTAGGCAGGCTTACTTCGCTTCCTGAGATCTCTTTGTAAACGTCCAACTCGATTTTAAATTTCTTTGTTGTTTGTACACTTGCTCCTCCCAACAGTAGTGTGTCATCTGCAAATTGGGCATGGTTTATGTCTTTTACCCCTGGGGCTATTGTCAGTCCCAGGATGTTGTTTTGAGTTTGGCCATGATCCAGTTGGAAGCTGATCACTAAGGCTTGGATTGCATAGAGAAGTGGAGAGAGGGGGCAACCTTGTTGTAGGCCCCTGGAAGCTTGAAAGAATTTAGAAACTCGATTGTTTACTAGAGGAGAGATCCAGGGGGATCCAATGCAAGCTTTGATCTAGTTTATAAATGATGGGGCAAAGCCGAAGTTTTCCATGACTTTGAACAGAAAATTATGCCTAACTCTATCAAATGTATTTGCAAGATCAAGCTTTATGATCATACCTTTGTCTTTTCTTTGAATGCTCGAATGCAGGGCTTCCTGGACTAGGATTATGTGTCCACTATATGCCTTCCTTTAATGAATCCGCCTTGGTTCTCTGAGATGATTACATGGAGAATTTTTTTAATTCTGTTGGCTATTATTTTTGTTAGAATCTTATAGCTTGTGTTGCAGAGAGAAATTGGTCGGAATCTTCCAAAACTGACTGCTCCTTTTTCTTTTGAAATAAGAGCTAAGAAGGACGAGTTTGTTCCTCCTCCTATGTTGTTGCATTTATGGGATTTCCTGATCAGTTTTATAAGATCTTCTTTAATTATATCCCAACAATTTTGATAAAATCTTGTTTTGAAGCCATCTGGTCCCGGGGTCTTGTCTGGGTTCATCTGGTCGAGGGCCTCTTTTATTTCTTGTTGGTTTACTTCCTTTACCAATTTGTTGTTGTCTTCTTCTTGTATGACGTTCAGAACTAGGGAGAGTGGGTAGGCTTTGGAGTCTATTTGGGACATTTGAGTCTCCATGTAAAGAGTTTTAAAGGCTTCTGTCGCAGCTGCTTTAATGCCTTCAAAGTCTGAAATAATTTGGTCCTGGACATGAATTTCATTGACTGTTTTGAACTGCTTTCTTGCCTCAACTTGTTTGTGAAAGTAACTGGTGTTTTTGTCTCCTGCTTCCAGCCAGAGGCTTCTTGATTTATGTTGCCAGTAGCTTTCCTCCTCTCTACAGGCTTGGTGCCAATTCCTTTGGAGATGGTCCTCTTGGTGTAGAGATTCTTGAGTTGTCTCCTGTTCTTCCATTTCCAGCTGGTGGTTTTCGAGCTGCTTTTGGGCTTCTTGACATTCAGTTGTTGGATTCTTTTGGTTTTTTTCCCAGTATTTGAGCGCTACCTTGAGCCTCCTCTGTTTTTCTTCCCAAACAAAAAAAAATGATCCTATTACTTTCTCATTCCAGATTTTGGTAACCAAGTCATGGAAGCCTTCAAATTGTAGCCAGGCTGGGCTAAATCTGAATGGGATAGGCCCAAGATCCAAGATTTCTTTCATGTGAAATCTCTAACAGGATTGGCTTATGATATGACACACTATGTGGAAGGATAGAAGTTGAGAACGTGAGGCCCAGGAGCATAAAGGATCTTGGGACTAAGAACCTGTCTAGCCTTGCTGCAATATGCCCTAGTCTTATTCTCTTGTTTGACCACGTGTATTTCCCCTTAGTTGGTTTGGCATCCTCCAACTCCCAATATGACATGATGTCTTCTACCCTTTCTCTTGTTGGGTCTCGCACAATGGACCCCCCTTTTTTCTCTCCTGCTGCTAGAGTCACATTAAGATCCCCCCAATAATGATGTTTTCTAGGTCATTTGAGTGCAGAAAATCTTTAATTGAGTCCCAACAGTTCCTTTTTTCATGCAGTAAGACCGGGACATAGAGATTGAAGAGATTTACCAGTCGACCTGTTTCTTTGTGTAACAGACTAGTGTAGATCCAATGTATGCATGTTTCGGTTCTGATTATGTCAAACTTCATAGTGTCCAAGAGGGTTCCTAGACCTCCTGAGGCGCCTCTTGTGCTTGCTGCTATTCCTTGGCTTTTCTTCCATAGATATTTTCTTTCTTGGAGGAAGTCTTGCTCCTCCATATTGGTCTCCTGGATTAGAAGGATCTCGGTCTTGGACATTTTGATTATATCCTTAAGGGCTTCTTCCTTTATTCTGCTGCCGAAACCCTCGCAATTCCAGGATGTTAGCTTCATGATTTACCTAGGAGGGGGTATGGGCCCCTTGATGAGCCTTGGATTGTTTCCTCATTGTTATTACATTGATCAACTATTTGATTGTTGGTTGCGAGACACTGAGGACATCTTTGTATGTCTCATTTTCTCTTTCTTCTTTCTTGGATTTCCTTCCTCTGCCTGCTTTTTTAGGGGTGACAATGGAGTCACTAGCGCCCTCGTAGTCACTGTTGGGGGAGACCTCTCTTGATTCCACATCTAGGATTGTTTCCTTCTCAACGACCGTCTTCCCCTGCGCTTCTTCCCTTTGGGCAACTGGTTTCTTTCGAGCTCCTGGGGGTGCTTTTGCTTGTGTTTCTTCTTAAGTTGGTTGGGCTTCCTTTGGATCTTCACCATTCAATTTCTTTGGTGGTTCTTGTTCTAGAACTATGAAACTGTTCTCTATCGTTGCTTTTGACCAAATTCCTTGCTCCTTGGGTTGTGCAAGGATTTTTTTTTCATTTCGAGGTCCTTTTTCCTTGGCTTGTGATCTCCCTTTTTGGGTTGTTTCCATCCTTCTCCATCCTCCTTCCCCTTGTTTGGGTTTTTGGGGAAGTTTCACTGGAAGTGGCTGTATTCATGGCATCCGCTACATTTGAATAGTAGTTGTTCATAGTCGAGCTTCTGGTAATGCTACCATTCTCCAAATTTTAGCTTGATTGCCTCCGGAAGGCCAACTTCTAGATCCACTTCCACACAAATGTGTGTGCAGGAGTATTGGTCTTTGGGTTCTGCTCTATCTATGTATTGCCCGAGTCCATTCCCTATTGCTTGGAGAGAACTGGGATTCCAGCAGTGGATCGGGAGATTGGGTAGCCCAACCCATACTGGGACGTCCTTGGGCACTTCCACCGCGGGGTCGAAGCTTGGCGTCCAGCGGTTCAGGTACAACCCTTGAGTCCCCATAAAATACGGGCCATTCCTGAAGATGAGGTCTATGTATTCCTTGGAGATGAATTTGAAGATGAAGAATCCTCTTCCCACCGCATAGCAGGTAACATTGTTCTGGATCAACGGGCACCAGTTCCTTTGGATCCAGTTATCTGTAGATCTAGTTGATGGCCAAAGGCCCATAAATTTCCCTACCAATCCATGATCAGAAAAGGAGATTGGTACTTGCATAGGATGGTCCAGAGGTAACTCAATCTTAGGGATCGATTCGAGCTTCCTAACGAAGCTGGGGGGAGCAACAGGGGGAAGCTTCTTGACTTGGGCGACCAAGATCTTGCGGAAGGATGCTTTAGTTGAAGGAGGGGGTGGGGGCTCCCCTCCTCCAAAGGTTGCCATAGCTGCAGCAAGGATGCTTCAGATCTGGAACCCTAGGCAGTTCTCAACACTCTTATTTTCTCTATATGTTTTTCTTTATGGATCATATTGTTATTAGAGTATATTTTTTGGAATTTTTGTGGGAAGTTCGAATATCTAGGAAGAGGCATAAGAAAGAAGTCTTAAAACCCTAGCCATGGAATCCATGGGATGAGTTGTAGGAGATATTTTCAAATATAGAAGAACAAGTCACTGAAATCTCTTGAAACATGGCCATCCTCATCATAGCTCCATAGAAGAACTTTGGACCTTTCAGGGAATTTGGTAGCTCTAAATCAAAAGTTGGATCATATGAGAAATCTGGAGATAACAAAGACCTAGAAAGGATTCATAGAAAGAAAGACTATATTCGAGTGCCATCACTTCTTGACAATCTCCATTTAAAGTGGACATTGAACCCTACCAAGGTGAGATTGATGTTGTAAAATTAAATCAATGGTTGCAACAATTACAAGTTTAATTTAGTGTTCATAACATAGGAGAAGAGAAAAGTTTCATTTGCTTTATTCAAGTTAGAGGGCCATGCCCAAACATGGTGGGAAAGTCACATGGAGATACTTAGAATGGAGGGTGATGTTAAGCCCTAGACAAAGCCCCATGTTAAGCATGAAACCCCTTATTAATCCCTAGATATTGAGTTATTACATTTCTAGTGTTATATTAGTAGTTCGGCTAGAACCTTTCATTGTACCATTTCATTATAATTGTACCCTTTGTCTCATATATATATATATACCAAGAAGACCTAGTCTTAGGATCATCTTGTCTTGTCTTGTACATGGAATGTATTATAAAGGAGATTTCCCTATGATTCATTGAGTTTTTATCATTATCAAGGCATTTTTTCATAACATTTGGTATCAGAGCATATGATCCTAGGGATTTTCTTCTTTGATCAATACATATTGAAATTTTCTATATAAATTTTTTCTGGGAAGTTTCATATAATGAAATTTTTAGGAGACCAAGAAAAAATAGTGAAGAATAGGTGGTCAAAATTCTAGGTGCTGATTCATTATAGTTTCAGAGATATCTTCTGTGGAAGTTCGGGTTTATGTCTAGTCTTGAAATTAGTCTCAAACGAGTCATCTTTTTATTTTCTCTATAAAACAATTTCATTGAAGTTTCAAACTCTGGAATTTTCAGAATCCCAAGGAGACACAGTGAGTTACATGTGGAAAAGTTTCCAGACTTTTAATCATGATAATTTGTGAGATATATTTTGTGGAAGTTGGGGTTTTTGACTAATCCTGGAATTAGTCTCAAACAAGTCATTTTGGTATTTTGTTATAACTTTTTATTAGTGAAGGTTAATATAGTGAAATTTTCAAGAGTTTAATAAGTCATATCAAAGTACTACAAGCCAAAATTTCAAACTCACAAGAGCTCAAATTTCAGAGATATATTATGACAAAGGTCAACCATCCATACATTCTCCCAATTAGGGTTTGAAAGGTACATAACTTACAATTGGCATAACTTTTGATTGCAAGATTTAACTTTGGTGATTCAAATTTTGTGAAAAAGATGAGAATTATTGTTTTCTCACATGTCTCCAAATGGTCCTCCAAAATTTACTTCACCAACTAAACCTCCAAATATATCAACCATGACTCAAGAAGAAAGGGATCTCAACAATATTTGTTGTCTACCAAGAAAAAGTTGAACTTGTCGGGATCCAGAGGGGGAATAATATCCTTTTTTACTAAAGGCTAAGAGGGAACCCCTATATCCTCAGCTAGAGGCTCCACTATAGGAGTTATTTTCTTATCTTTGGCATCTAACTAACCATCCCTCATCACTAGGTTCTCACCCATAATCACCAATGAAAAATCCCCAAATGGAATGACAAGCCGTAATCCATCCCCACAAGGGGACATGCCCTCGAGGCGCAAAGGTTCTACTATTGTATTTGGACTGATCACCACTCATGTTCAAGCTCCCACGATTCTTCTAAATATCTCCCACATTACCCATTGACAATCCCTAATCCATCCCCACAAGGGGACATGCCTTCAGGGCACAAAGGTTCTACTACTGGCTTTGGACCGATCACCACATTCATGTTCAAGCTCCCAAGATTCTTCTACATATCGACCACATTACCCATTGTTAGAGGCAAACACTCCTCTATGGGTTTCTTCGAAGAGGCATTCTCAAAACCAACAAACATAGCACTCAAAGAATGTATCATAGCTTGAATAGAATCATCACCACTATCACCGTTAAGACAATATACTCTTGAGGACAATGTTCCCTTGACTAGATTCTCCTTTGATACACATTATCAACTACATGATCTCACCCACGGTCATTCATTAAAATTCTTGCAATCCCTTATGCACCACTTGTACGACGAATCATATTTCCCTTGCCTCCTTGTATGGCTACACCCCAAAAACCTTTCATGGCCCCATGTTTGATCGAAAAAAAAAAACCTATGTGACCTGTTATCCCTGATTTCTAGGGATAACTAGGAGATCATGTCTCGAGGCCCACAGGTCCTAGACATGGAGTACCGAGAGTAGGATTGACCTGAGCATGGTCATGGAGGGCCCACCCTTCTCTTCTTTCATCAGACTTGTCTTGTCTGCAACAACAACATCCATCACCATCGGCCTGGTTTTGTATCAGAGAAGGCTCTTGCTTCATGACGTAATTGGTCCAGGTATCATGGTATGTGTCACTTTTGATCATTATAAACTTTGGATATATGCATCTTAGTCCTTTTATTTCTGACGACTGCTTGGATCTTACATTAACCCACTTGACCATGGTTGGGGAGATTGACAGGGTGTCCTAGCAAGCCTGTACCCATAGGTTTTGGTTTGCCACTGGGGGGAATTTTGAAGAACCATCGTCTGCTCCCATCATATCATCATTTTTCATCTTATCTCCCACTCATTCATCCCACTCCCCTAGTCCGGCATTAGGATGATCTGTTTGTGGGGTTGCACCTTATATCGTGGGAAGAAGGGGCTAAAGACCCAAAAGGTAAAAGCAGCTGGTAAAAGATAAAAGCCATAAAAATGAAACCTAGAGATGTCTCACCCAGGGATCCCCGAGAAGGCAATAAAAATCCTCTCAGCAAGAAACAAGAGGGACCCGAAGAAAAATAACAAAACAAGACCTAGCCAAGAGGATAGGGGGTCTCATCACGAGCCAACCTATTATGTTCATGGGTACCTAGCTGCATGACATTGCCATTATCTGGTTACCATGCCAGGGCAGTGACCTTTGGTTGCATGACCAAGGGAAAGGGGGTCTCATCACGAGTCAACCTTATCATCTATGTGAAAGTGCTTGTGGGTAACACTGTCAGCTCTGGTCACCACGCCAAGGCAGTGTCCTCTAGTTAGTCCTTGAAATAAAAATAAAAAAGCAAATAAAGAAAAAGAAAAATAATAAAGGCAAGAAAAGGCTTGGAAAAAATTGCATCTGTGACGGGTACAACTCACCTTCTACAAAGGCACCCATAGGTAATATCATGCATCCATGTCTCTCACTCTACCCGTATGTTTGGACATCCCATATCCACACCACCTCATTTTACATGGCTTGGATGATACTCCTTGGAGACTTTCCTTTCCTTATGGATACTAGCCCAATAGGGTACCTTGTCTTTTTCTTCAGCTTTGTATTGTAGGTCTTTGTAATGTCTTTGAGCTATTAGACGATATATCGGGGTTTTTATGCATATGTTTGATAATATTAATGATGAAACATTATTGACATTGCTATGATCCCTGTGACTAATGAGCCCATGGAGGGCGAAGTTTTTGATGTGCAGGACCATTCCCGACGGACAGGTACCAGTTGGACCGGTACACATGGGGAGATGATTATTTCGAACCTTCATGGGGCTAGAGAGCCCATCAGATGGTTGCTAGGACCCCATCAGGGGCAGAGACAGGACAGTGTTTGACCGAGCTTTTGCACCTGAGAAGAAGAAGGACGTTCCATCAGAGACACTTTGGCTGAGCCCACCCTAGGGGGGTTGACCTACTTCCACTGGGACGTTTCCCTTTGATGGCCCAGAACATCACCTAGGAGCCATTGGCGTACCTTGAGCGTGTGATAGTTTGACAGGGCATCTGGCACATGTGGCATGATTGGGAGGCCCAAAGGGGGCCAACGTTTTGTCATTTTGTGCTATATTTGCCCTAAAAAGGGGCTAACATCTCCCTCAGTAGGGCTTGATGTCTTGCTTATGCTCAGTTAGGGCTTTGATTTGACAATTTAATGTAAAAACAATGTGATTTTGGTTTGTAGCCTTGTCGACTATTTTTAATGACCTTAATTTAATTAAAGGTCATGATACAGTATATATTGAGGAGTTTTCCCCTCATTTTGACAATAACACACAACTCACCCTCTTATGAGGTCTAATTTTAGCGCCCTTGTTGGGGTATTTCATCTTTTAAGTGAGGCGCAATTGTTGAAGGAAGGATTTTCTTGGCATTTTTGGCATTTCTCTTGAAGGAAGGTTTACAACTAGGGTTTGCATATGCTTTTTCATCATGATATGTAAGTGTTTTTCTTGCAAAACTTCTTAATTGAATGATTGTAGGATTATATTCTTACATTTATAAACTTTACTGATTTAAAACCCTAGGTGACAAGCAGACAAGTAGGTCCTTGTTTCATGTCCCCTAAAAGAGAAATATTCATCCATTGAAGAAGGAAGGAAGAGCCTAGCCATTGCTACACTCTTGTTGCTTCTTCCCTTGTGCTAGCCGTGATTTTTAAAGGTTAAGAAGGAGGGGACGTCCCAGGCCTAGGTTATCTACACCTAGGGCCGTCCATCTTCTAGGGTTTGGTGATAGAGCCTTGCCATTGCAACACTCTCCCTCACCTCACTCTCTTGTCTTAACTTATCTCTTATGCTAGTCGTTTTGCCAAGTTTGACCTAAGGAAGGAGGAAAGAACATGAGGCCTTGCTTAAGCATCACCGGAGTGAGCCTCTTTCCCCTAGGGTTTTGATTCTAAGGCCCTGCCATTACAACACCTTAGAACCCTTCCCTCTTGTCCTTAGCCTTTTATCCCTTCAAATTTGTGCCCTCTCTTAAATTGACTCCATCTACCCCTAGGCACTGATCTCAGCTCCCCAACGTTGAAGTGATAGTGCTCAAACAACCTTTAAAACTTTTATAATTTGAAACCCTAACTAACTAACTAACCCTAACTAGGCTGACGTCATACTTGGTTATTCCATATTGACACAACACTTTGTCTTGATAAGCAATTAGATGATGGTTTAAGAGCATTTGTTGAGTAAAGGATTGATTAAATACATTATTAGCTACATCATCTTGACATTTATTGATGAATTGATATTATTCCATTTCTATATTAATTAACATTGATCTCATTGATATCTGTTGTTATAGTTGCTTACATATTGATATCAGATAGTTACATGAAGTACTAACCCATTGAATTATAGTCTGCATACATATTGTTTTGCTATTGTCTTGTTCCGGGCAGGTGTTCTCATTTGGGGCTACACTTCATCATTGGTTGTTTAGCTGGACTTTCTGATCTTGGTGGTAACCTGTGAGGAGGGACTTTACTTTGACCTTGATACCTTTGCCTCTTCAAAACCCCAGGTTACCGGGGACGTCTCCCCTGGGCTTAACCTCCCTAAATAGAAAAGAACCTCCCCATTTTGGTGACATTGGGTGGGGTAGGTTCCTGTTACGCCAGTTTGGCCTCTATCCTCTAGCCATTTGACCTAGCTACAAATTGTGCGATAACATGACCATCTATATGGTTCAATATGCATACTCCTATGCATGGGATAAAGGCATTTGTACCTATATGGAATGTGTATGTACCACACTCGCCCACCTACTAAACGATGTCTGTATTGTCACTTGATCCTTGATCCATCACATCCAAAACTTCATGTTTCTTACCTATTTTTCACCAAGATCCAAATACTTGTAAAATAATTTTTTTGGGGTCTAAGATGTTCATATTTGTTGGTAGAAACTTGGTTGATGAGTGAGTGATGGCCATCATTCACATGGGTCTTATTTAAATGTTAACTTAAATGTCTCATCTTCATCCAAATCCAATGAAAAAAAATGATTTATGAAGTAATTTTGACATTCTATATTGATTTAAAACATTGATTTATGAAGTAATTTTGACATTCAAGTTGATTTATGAAGTAATTTAGACATTTTAGATTGATTTAAAAAAATGATTTATGAAGCAATTTTGACATTCTAGATTGATTTAGAGATACCATATACCCTTAATTCACAATTTTATGTCGAAATGTTATTTTTTTAATTAACTACCTTCTCTAAAATCCACAAATTCAAAATTAAAGTTTATTACAATAAAATAAACATAACCTATTAAAAATATCAATTTGGTTATATAACATAATCCATGTATTAATGCATAACATAAATATGGTAGAAAAATGGGAGAGTAAATAGTGTTTCTTCACACGCTAAAATTGTGTCTAATTGATGTATTCAATAAAGAAATAGTATACATATAAATACATGAATGGTTGTCTCAAGATAGACACACTCTTGATCACACTAACAATCTATTGAGATAATATATCAACGGCATGCCAAACTAGGAGCTAACTAGTTGGGGATAATCTCACATATCCAATTAGATGTAACAATCTCTTGGAATCAAACTACACACATAGAGACAAACTCTGCATTACAATGAGCAATAGAATAACAATCCACCATCTTCTAGTATGGTAAAATATCACATATTAAGCTATAAGACATGTATGAGTTAATAATTCCAACAAATATTACTAGCATCAACAATGGAGCTTAATTAACCAAATTGTCTATATTCATAGATCATTAGTACCAAAGTTCATAGTTATCAAATTTGATGGAATCAACCAAATAAATTGTATTGGGGTTTAATTCATGTTTAATTCACTTAGTGTTCAATTTGCTTGGGGTGCAATTTCCATTCGATTCACTTGGCCTTCAAATTGCATTAAATTAAATTCGAGTTATTGGGGTTTATGATCATTTCAAAGTGTGCTTAAGCTTCTAGAGCTATTAGTGCTTGGAATCTTCAAGGGAGGTCGTTCACATTGCCGATTTTTTTTTTGGATATACTATTGAATTTTTTAATATGTTGCTACAAATTTTCTATATTGTAAATTTTAGACCCATTTTTTTGTATTGTACCGAATTCAAATTCAAACTGAGTAACTACGCTGACACTTGACTGGTAAAATTCTCTATTGATAATACTTATATTCAATAAAAAAAATCAATATGATATGCTAGATGATGTGACGAAGTGAAAACTTTATTGAAGATGGATAACATTTATGATTAAAGAAAACAACTCATAAATATATAGGGATAAGTTTAAACATTATAAATTTTTTACTTTTCCAAGCAATTATCACTAGAATCTGGCGATTCAATTGTTGGTGAAATTGCAATTTTTCATTGTTCAAATTGCAGTTTTGAATGCATAGATGGATCCAACACCCTGAAAAATCCCTAATCCGCCTGGATTGTGCAATCTTGACAACTGATATCTATAATTACATCAATTCTTTTAAATTTTTTAATCAATTTTTTAACAAAATTGATCCAAAAAATACAATTGAAAAAAGTTAAAATAATCTAATGTTTATATTATATGTTAAAAAGTTTAAGAATTAATTGATTTCAAAATTAAAATTTTATACAATTAAATAATTTAACCAATAACAACGCGGATATGATAGATTATGCCATTATAGAAATATGATATGCTTTGCAATAGTAATGAATGGAGCCATTATGTATAAAGTGAATATACATATAGGTTAATTACACAATAGTAACAACATTATTATCAATGAATGCATAAGCACTGCATAACAATACTTTGATTACACACTAGCAACAAAAACATTATCAATGATGCATAAGCACTTCCAAAGTATCAATGGAAGCGTGTTGCATGCTGTCCATGGATAATCAAATATATGAAATCTCTGAAATTAATAATGGTTGGACTTATAATTTGTATGGTTCAAATTATCATTTTAATAATTAGGGTTGATCGAAAAATGCCAACATTATTTTAAGACTGTAATTTATAATTTATAAATGTTGAAATTGTATACTGAATAATTATGGTTGATTGAAAAATGTCACATTATTTTAAGATTTGATTTATAAATTTTGAAATTGTAATTCAAATTTTTATAGCTAGATTTTAATCAAGGTTTTGTTAGGTTAAAAGACAATTTGAATGTCATTTATTCCATGTCTTAATGAGAGGTGTGGTTGAAGTGAATAAAGATCATTTGTTACACCGGGTGATCAAAAAACCTCGAGTAACTTTTTTAGAATAGGTATATTACTAAAAGTGGACAAGTTGTCTAAGCTTAACATTTGCAATTACTCAACAAAGTCATCACATTAATATCAAATTTAAATGGAACACAAAAGATTTTGTTGCTTTGACAAGAATATGCACAATGCAGAAAGTCAAAAAACAAAAAAAAAAGAGGGAGAAGAATTGACGAATATCACCAATGAAATTCCCAAATCATGAAAGAGCTTATAAATAAACTTGTTAAATCCTAGTTTATAAATAAGCCCTCTTAGTTATTGTTAAGAGGAGTTCTCTTTGTTCCTTTTTGATGAATATCATTTCTTGAAACATAAGAGGAATGGGCGTAGAGGCAAAGCAAAGAGCCTTTGTTGAAAAATAAATGTTGGAAAACCTCATTGTTTTTCTACTCAAGGATAACAAACTATGGACAACAAAATAAAATACCTAAGGCATATGATCTAGCAACAAGCCAAAGTAATATACTCTAATATGAATGGTAGAAGTGTCAGTTTATCCATTTGGTATAACCATATCTCTATTAAAGTGTTGGATGTATACATAATCCGATTTTGGTTCACTTTGAAGGCTAGATCCAAGTTGTGGAATCATTCATTCTATCTTACAAATGTGTATAGTCTTATCCTAATTGTCCTCAAACCAACTCATTGGAATCTGATCTCCAAAGAATGTGAAGCCTTGAATGATCTATCTTTTATAGTTGGAGGGGTCTTTAATCCAAATCTTGGAAGTCTTGAAAAGAATGGAGATTTGAATGGACATAGAGGCTTTATGTTATCAGATTTCATGCAACCCTAATTGATATTGAGCCCAAGAACGACAACTTTACATGGAACAATAGGAGTAATGGGGAAGGTTTTGTCATGGAAAGGCAAGATCGTTTTTTGGTTTGTTTATATTGGGTGAAAAATCTTGGGTTTCACTTCTATCTTGTGTCTAGTTACCGAAAGTATACAAGTCAATATGCTAAAGAGGTCCAATGAAATATTGTAATCCCTCATCCATAGAGGGGCTTTATCTAATCATTGGCAAGTCTCTTGAGAAATTGGTAAGAAGTACAAGCCCTCAAATAACCCCTTCAAATTTGAGCTAATGTGGACCTCCCACCCAAACTTCTTATAGATAAAGTAATGGTGATGGGAAATATGTTGAAGCCACCACATTGTTCATTTTCCATAAAAAAGCTTCAATACCT